>WBNM01040816.1:0-15771 GCA_013399055.1 Ramphastos sulfuratus
TCTATGATTCTATAATTAAAAACTATATGGGCAATAAAAGGTAATACATAGGTAAATATAGTAACAACACAAATGCCTTCTTTTTATATGAAAAGCTTTTGTTCTCAGAAATCCATATGTTCCAGATAATTTCTTTATCTAAATTCTTCATAATTGCATTTAATGACTCTACTCTTTTATCATGGTGCAAGATTTAAATAATAAAAGAATCCTAATAGACTATAATGATAGTAATATATCTGTAAATATTAAAAAACATTTTTGTGAGGAAAGCATGCTTTAGGTATTGGTAATGAAGTGTTGGTGCTCATATTCCTCCTCTCTAATTAGGATTAAGATGTTCCACAGTTTCTTCTTAGTTTCAGCAGCTGAAGATTTAAGACGAGAATAATGTGAATAAAGTGCCTTACAAGCTCTAGTGTTGTTACAATCCTCACGTGTGATCATGGTCTGTGTTTAGCTAGCTTTGAGATTGAGGGACAGAACTAAAGAACAAAAGATTTTAAACACTCCAGAAAGCAAATCCTTGCTTGGCTTGTCAAACTCTGCATACTTGTTTTACAATTTATCACAGCTGGTATTCCTGACTTGACTTCAGGCATCAGAAATCAAGAGCAACTGCCTTCTTACCTTAGCCCACAGAAGTAGTTTGATGTTTCCTTTGAAACAGTACCTTATTCAAAAATAATAAGAAACACCCATGTATTCTCCCTTTTTTTCCCCCCTTAACATTTTAAATGCTGAATTTAATTTTTTTCTATCTCAGGTAATCTGCTTTTCAATCCACACTAATTTTGTCCCCTAAACTCCAGTGTATTTAAGCAAAATAAATTAGAATAAAGACAAATTATATGTTACTGTCTATGCTACTTTGCAATTTATAGAACTGTTAATCTAAGCAAAATGTGTGGTGGTAAATTTCACATCAACATTTTATAAGATGTAGTCTCACTGGCTTTTGAAATATTTTAAGCTATGTGGATGCTTTCCTTCATTTGTTTGAGGATTAAAAAACACCCAGTCGATAATTTGAAATTTGTCAGGCACAATAAAATTACTCAGGGGTGGAGCAGCTGCAGGAGTGGTCTCTGTGAGAAGAGGCAGAAGATTACATTTTGAAAGCATTCACCACTGAGAAATGCATGTGGGTTTTGGTGCTCTGTCTTTATTCATGTAATAAGAGTGCATGTTCTCGTAGGATCTTCTCTGTTCAAATATGTATGATGACTTCAGATTTACCTGGTCAGGGAAAAAGTACACTGAAATTGATGGCCAAATGCACAAAAGCAGTTTAGCTCAAAAATGATACTTGAAGAGTTGAAAGAAATAATTAGAAATCAGGTAGGCAGCCCACTAAAAAGAAATATTGACTTGTGTATCTCTTCACAAATTCAGCCTTCTTCATGACAACATGTGAAGAATAGAGATAATTTCAAAATACTGATGCCCCCCTCCTCAGATAAGCTTCAGTATGAGACTAGAATTCCAATATTAGAATATAATCACAAAAATACATATTGTGTGTACATATAAATATAGAACTTAAAATATGATATAATCATGTATTTCAGAAATTATGACTGGCTTTGGCTTGTTACTTGAATCAGTCTCTACAATTTATGTTTGTTTACCATTCATCGTTACTGTTCACTGTTCACTCTAATCCAATAATTTATTGTTAGGGAAGCAGATACAAAATGTCCTTTATATTTAATTTTTAACCCATATCCTTTAAATCAAATTCTCCCTGATCACTGTTGTTTCTTAGCAGAATTCTACCAGGGAAAATGCTGTCAGCTGATGCAGAGTTTTATGAGCAGTGGTGTTGCATTTCTATACATGTACAGAAAAAAATGAGTTTCAATGCCTGGTTTTTCCCTTTCATAAGGAAGTCATCCCACTGCTGGATTTGCTGATTACTCACTACAGTATTTTTTTAAGGTCAGATATTTTAGGACTTAGCTACCTGAGGTAACAGTCAAACTTGCTATTAAAATGTGAGGCATTATCAAAGTTATCAACACATATCCTACAGAGCAATAGAAATTCAAAGTGTAATGACAATAAACCAACATATCATTTGATACTGTCTTCTTACAGGAGTAGGTGATGCCATGGAAGTAGAAGGAGCAGTATGGATAATAACACAAGAGGGTATGATCAGTATAAAGTTAATTTTTGGACAGAATTTTCACTATTCCAGACCTGTATAAAGGAAATATTTCTTTTCTATTTTTTAAATTATGGATGGATAATAATATATCCATATATATATATATATATCTCTCACAGTATCACAGTATCAGCAAGGTTGGAAGAGACCTCAAAGATCATCAAGTCCAACCCATTACCACAGACCTCAAGACTAGAGGTCTTTATATATATATGTATTTTTATATATATTTTTATATATATATATATATATCTCATTTATATATTTATGTATTTATTAAAATTTATTTATTTCTATATTGAAATTTATTTATTTATTTATTTATTTATATATAAAAATGGTGGATAATTTCAGTGTAAATAAATAAGGATCAGAAAGTTAATCCATGCAATAGCAAATTTCATTTTAATTGAAATAATGAAGATTAGTGTGATTCAAATATTTAACTAGGGTCAAGTATGGAAATCAAAGACTCTTTATCATTACTGTCTCGCAAATGGAACTCACTGTCTCCATTCTTTCATATGTCTTGTTGATACCTACTGCTGCTTCCTTATCAAAGGTCCTTTTTTAAACCTCCCTTCACAGTGCTGTGCTTTTAAGCTGTTCTGAAAAGTCTGCCTCTTCTTTAAGTTTCCTTCCAGTTAGTGACTAGCAGAGAGATGGCCACCAACTGACAGAGCAGAAGGAAGAGATGAAATCAAGAAAGAAAAAGTTAAATAATCCTGTAGAAGCATATTTACAAAACAAAGCAAAAGCAAAACCAAAACCCACAATAACCCAAACAAAACCCCACCAAACCAAGCAACCAAACAACAAAATCCCAACCATAAATCAAGTCACTACCCACAATGTTGAAATGAAGTTTCGATTACACATCTGGCTCAAGCTGCGTTCTGATAACTAGCAATAGAGCTTTAATTCAGTTTCCCTAGCTATACATTTTCAAATGCAATCTTTCTCAAAAATAATATAGCTTCAAACATTTTCGAACACGCAGTGCTAGCCTTTAAACAGAGAGCTCCAAGATGCAAAATTGATGTTCTAGAATTACTCTATAATCAAAATGCATCTTAAATGATGCAAAGTTTCCTCAAAAGGCAAACAAAAAAGATTTTTTTTTAAATGTTTCCATGATGCATTTCCTTCTTCATGCAAACCCTTCATTTGATACCTTAAGATACAGATTTATTTGGTACCCTAGCAATTACCGACCTCAGTGCTGTTCATTTGCAGATGACAAAGCTGCTGAGACAAAATTTCCTAACATGATTGGCATGGGGATTAAAATAAATTATCATAGTAGAATCTTCAGTCTTCTGTAGATTCCCAGTATTCCTAATGAAGTGTTAGCATCAAAAGTCAATCTGAAGGCACCTTCCCACAAAATAATTTATCTCCACAATAAATATTCATCATGCTGTGCAATAAAATGACACTATCTCAGGGGAATAAGCTGGCCTATACTTTTGCATCAATATAATAGCTGGCAACCATAAAGTGGATACCTCAAAAGTTTTGTGCCTCATAGAATAATTGGAAAGGGATAAATCCCTGCCTAATAATAATAAAATTATTCACAGATTTTTAAATATTTTCTTTTTCTTTTGTTTTTTTTTTTTTTTTTTTTTTTTAGGAAAGAAACTCTAAATCACCAAATGGCTGACAAGTATTTCATTAGTTATCTAAACATATTGAAACACTACAATTAATTTTCATTCCACATTTTTTTAGACATACACTATGCATAACTATTTAAAGCAACAAGCACACTGATTTGCAGCCTTCACCTTTGCAATTATTCAATGTCACAATTAAATCAATGGGGCATAACTTCAGATTTACATGTAGAATTGCAACCTGGCATATTAATTTTCACAAAGCATACTGCATATGGGTTAGCTGAAGTATAATGTTCCCATACTATTCCTACTGGTGAGCAGTTCTTAGGAACAAGAAAAATGATGCATTAAGGAAATTAGGACAATAAATTCTGCACTTGATCAGTTTTCTAAAGGTAATCAGGTGTAAAGTTCTGATCTAAATTTTATGATGTTTAACATGAAGTCTAAGTCAATTCAAAAGGATGTTGGATTTGGTTCCTCACCTTTTGATATAAGGTCTGCTGGTGTACAAACTGATTATGAGAATTTGAGTACTATAATTTTTTAGCACTTTCTTCTACTTATGATTTAAGTAATAGTCATAATACATAGGTCCTGCTGATTTTTAAGGTTCTAAGACCCACTGAAAATTAGAGATTTAAGCACATGCTAAATAAATCCATGTGGATCATAGTGATAACATTAAAGTGTTCTGTTCATTATCTAAATGCCATGCTGGACATTGAAACTATTGAGATAATGGAGTGAAAGATAATTAAAGGGTTTTTAATATAAGTAATAAGTAGAAGGTTCTGACCCTACTATGGATAAATTGGAATTGTTTTAAGATAACTGAAGACTTAACATTTAGCCAAGAGTATTTATACAATTCTAAAATCAAACTGTTCTTCTCCCTTGGTATTGGTGTTTCACGGTTTTAACATTTATCCTTTTTTAAATAACAGAAATATTTGGGAGTTTCGTGTGTTTTGTTGCTGTTGTTTTATTAATTTTTGGAAAAATCTTCCAAAATAACTCACTGTGAATTTTCTTATTAATTTCTGCTTTAGTAAGTGAAATATATTAAGTTTGAAATTCACCAACTATCTATCATACTCACTTTTCTGATTGTCACAGACATGAACTTCTGAATGTCACTTACAATTTCACTTTAATGCTTAAAGGGAAAAAAATTATTTTTTATATAAATACTATTATTATAGAAGGAAAATCCTTATTTTATATTTATATTATTATATATTATATTTTAAACTATTTAAACATTTACTTGGGCTATTTTTTTAAAGAAAAACTATCAGCCTAGTGAATGGAATTTATTCATAAATCTATTCCCAGATGAATATTGACAAATAGATTTTTGTGAATACAGTTTTGATAAACATTTGAGTACTGATAGGAGATGCATCCAGATCCAGTTCAGCAATACATGTCTTGACATTGGGTATAAAATATATTTAAGCTACTGAAGATGCAGAAAGGCAAAACAAAATCCTCAGGCAACATCCATGTGTCCTTAACTCTTATTGTCACCGTTGTTACGAGTAGTGGATTCATGTCTGCTGATGCATTCTGTCTGCCATCTGCTCTTGAAGCTGTTTTTAGCAGCCTATGTGTATTCTTAATTGCTTACATACCTTTGAAATTTTGGCCTTAACCTGTACTTGTGTCCCCTTGCTGCAAAGGACATATTTAAAGATGGCATCTGGTTAAAAACACACAGTATCTTTGGAGTTCTATGCAATTATTTTGAGTAGGAAATTAATACTAAAAATGCAAAGCATTCAATGTATAAGGGTTCTGTCTATTGGCTGACATTAAACTGACCTCTTGTTTCAAACCAGAAAAATAAGTTTTTAGTACCTAAAGTAATTTCAAGTCAGCTAACTGAAAAGGGTGTGAAGAGCAGCTCTGGCAACCTACATATGCAGCTGCTTGGCTCAAATGCAGCCTCATTATTGAATAAGAAAAACAACTTTTATAACTGGAAATTTGAAGAACACTCAAATTTAAATGTTGAAATTATGCCATTTTTGGTACGCCATAGTTAAATTAAAAATAAGCATAGTTAGGCATTTGGGTTTGAAAATGGCAGGTTAAAAAATATTTAGATAAAAACTGCTTTAAAATATAATCATATGGGGTCTGATGATTAAGAAATCTGTGGAATTTAGAATAACATTTCATTTCAATAAAAATGCCATTTGAGTAGAGACCATTTGTGTTTAAAAACATAAAATAATTCTTTCAATGGCAGTTAACGTCGTCAGTTCTTTGGCTTTTGATGTACTTTGAAGGACTATATATATTTTGATAAAATTTTGCTCTTTTGAAATCAGTATGGACCTACCTTCTAATTTTCTTTTATCTATTTATTTATTTATTTATGATTTTAACAACAAAAATGTCAAATAAATATTTTTTTACACTACTTGATACACTACCGAGTCATTCTCAGATACTGCTCTAAAGAGTGTTATGTGCAAACCAAAATAAAAGTAAAGAATGAAGGCAAACACTAAGGCTCAAACCAAAATTACTGAGTGTCACCAGAATTCATTATGAAATTCAAGCCCATAAACTAAGGACATCCATAAACAGTTTATGGGTACAGAAAGAGCATCGACAGAAATACAAAGGAGTACACCATCAGCTGATGAACTATGTCACTGGTTACAAAAAAATACCTATACCTGAATAATAATTTTTTACACTCTTTTATTATTTTTTACAATTCACAGCTCCTCTGTTCTTCTGTTGAGAAATACATGAGTTAAACAGATTCCATTTCCAGATTATTAACCACATGGTTTTGTAAACTCTCTTTTTAATCTGCCTTCATTAAGCATGAAAAATTAAGGTACATAATCTTAATGACATTTTGCAATTTCAGGAATATTAATTTCTTTTTAAAGAATTTAATTGCTGGGAGATTTGAAGTTCATACTAAAAAATGTTAGGTTCTATCTTTACTTACCTACTGCTGTAGGAGTGCTTTGCTTAAATTTTGTACTGATGTCATGACACACTGGTGTAGGAAACTGAGCAATGAAATATTCTCCTTCCAGAAGTCACAGGGATTGTGTTTGTTGTTTCATTGTCCTTTTAATTGAGAAATCTTTGGAGAAGTATACATTAGTTTAGGCAGATCTCAATCGGTTTTCTTGTTATTTGCACGAAAAAATAACATTTTCTTTCAGATTCTCAGTAGATTGGGCAAAGGGACTTCCCAGCAGGAATTCAGAATGTTAGTTTATTCTTTATTCTTTATTCTGAACACTAGTTGCTTAGTCATTATAAATGCCATACTCTATCATTTTGGGGAGGAAACTGTTGATTACCTCCCCATAACATTAAAGCTGAAACCTAAAGGGAGATCTTTTATTAGAACAGTAAATTAATTTCTTTTGTGTTTGTGTGTATGTGTATATGCTTATCAGTCTAAAAATTGTATTTTTCCTGCCGTGGTTTTTTGAATCTCAAATTGCTAGATGAGATATTCTTTGGTGAGATTTTCTTTAATCTCAAATTGTGTTTAAACATGAAAGAACTGAGAAACCATCCCACTAGCTCTCAATGCATATCACTAACAAAGGCAGCAAGTACTTTTACTGCTGTTTCACAAGCAAGACTGAAGCTAACCCTTCATCAAGATCAGAAATACAACTGAAATATAGATAGTGAGAGGTTGCTTTAGTGTGGAATAAAGCAGAGCCTTGGTGAGTTGTTTTGGCTGACCCCTGGGAACAGGTAGGCATTTGCAGCAAGCCCTGACTCCTGCTCAGCCCTGGGTCACTGGTGGGGATCTCCAGACCAGGTGGAGCAAAGCTGACTGATATATGTCTGCCTCTATATTTCCCATCTCCGGTGCGGACTTTGAGAGATAAGTGTAAAACACTGAACAAAGCCATTTAGCAGATTTGCAATGAAAACTCAGGAGTTTTTAATAGGTAGCATGGGTCTTATCCTACTAAAACTTGTTTTGTAACCCTCCCTACCTAGATCTATTATTGTTGCTTGCCTGTGGTAGTTTTGGTGCTAGTAGTGACACATTATATGACAGATGGTGTAAGGAAGAGTTCAGAAGGACAAAAAGATTGTCCTGTCACTATATCAAAAGAACAATTTTGTGTCTTGAAGCATGAATACTGTCTGTGAGGGGAAACTGATTCTGTGGTACACATGTCTCTAAACTATTATGTAACTGGCATCATTTACTCTATACTTAACAGCATTACGAGTTTACTGTATTTGGGTTTGTTCAAATAATTTTACATATCTCTGCGAAATTGTATTTTATGTGCTGATTTAATCTAACCACAGCTGCAGCAATATAAATTACACTTAAGACTATGCTGATTGATTATAATCAGTTGTAATCACATCTTATAATTACATTGCATTCTGGAAGCAAAGGACTTTTAAGCCTACTCAGCACCCTGCTACATAAAGAAGATTAGCTGTTACTTCTGACAGTCTCAGCGAACACTGAAATATATGCATATAAACACCAAGTTTTATAAATTTATTGTTCAAGAATCAAATTAATTTCTTTGTGTGTCGATAAAAGGCAAAGTAGAAATAAAAAAAAAATCTAAATTTATTGAAAGTCACACTTGTATAAAATATCCTCATTAAAATATTTATAGTCTATTTAGTTTCAGCATGCTAATAAATACCAGAAAAATCCATTTTCTTGATATCCATCTGATCATAATTTATTGGGATCCCACTGTTACAGAATCAACAGAGTAGTGCAGGATTCATTAAAGGTATAGCATGTAAAAGTGGCATCCAAGTATTGTGTATAAATCAGTGTTTCAATACAACAGCAAATTCAAAAGTCTTTATAGGTGCATGTAACATTGCATTTTCATTCTGGCAGTTTAATAGATCTCTTTTTCAAACACATTTCACCCGAGCTCAGGGAAGCTATATACTTCTACTCATATGTGTGCTGGTTTGAGGCTAATTGGAATATTTTAACGAAAAAAGAAATAGATTGTAGGCTGTGAAAAGAAAAAATGGTGATGTCTGTTACATTCATAGGCTTGCTGAGATGTATAGAAACAAGGAAACAAACATAGGTAAGACAGAGAGTCTCTCTGTCGGACTCAGTGTGTCCTCTCCCTGGGCTTCTGCTGTGTAACCCAACTAACCACTCTGCTTCTAACCCCACTCACAGATCCTCCAAACTCACCTTGGACGTAAGTCAGACCTGGGGATAAGGTAGAGGGGTGGAAAGAAGGTGGAAGGGTGGTTGGGAGCCCCTCGTGGGGACTCCGATTTCTGGGAGGAGTATGTGTTTCTGTATTACCTTTAACTTGTATATTTCTGGATATAGCTGGATATATTTTGTAATATATTGTAAATATTTGCTTGTAAATTGTGCTAAGCTGTGAATATAAAGCTTAATTCCTTAAATTCCAGCCAGCTGAGTCTAGTCTGAGTGATTTTCATAGAGTGGGTGGGTGGGTAACTCCCAAACTATCACAAGTGCAAGTGCAGAGGTGAGAAAGGACCCACCTGGTTGTCTGAGATCCATTTGCTGGCAGACTAATCCCTCTAGGTTCACTTGTTAAAAACAAAATTCTCCTATCTTTGTGCAATAAACTCAGGATGGAAAATTGCCCTAATGGTTCTAGTTGTCTGTAAGTTTCCTGGTCCAGCCTTGTAACATTTTTTCTGTAATTCTAATCATTTTCCTGTGTGTAAACTTTGGCAAGTAGAAGTAACAAACTTACTCCAGCCTCCCTCAGGGCCTGTCTATTCCTGCTTTCCCAGAAATCCTGGGAGCTATTCCATTTCATAACTGTGAGATGGCAAATGCCAAGCCAAGAACAGAAGCATAAATACCTGCGTAGAATTTTGCTTGTTTGCCAGAATAGTTATATTGGGCATTATTTCTTTCCAACTTTGCCTCCAGTCATTCCCCTTTTTGTGGGTATCCAGTCCATAGGATTGCAGTCAGTAGCCTAATCTCCACCCCTGTTGTTGCTTACAGTAACCTCAGTTCTAACGTATTTTTTAAAAGGCAAAAAATCTAATGAGACTATGTGATAAGAATGTAGAATATTTTGCCATTCTTTCAATTTTATGTTTCTTTCCGTGAATAAAAGTGTCCATAGCCATCCACATAAAAATTCATTGTTACAAAGCCCCAAACAAACCATTGCAACTGCCACAAAAGTGACAAATGTGCAAAGCTATTTCAGTGCCTGCATGATCCTCATGCATAACTTTTGGGTGTATTACACAGTAAATTAACTTAGAACCTCCAACTTACTTGGGAACTGTAGAAATATTCTGAAGTGTGCCTCAGAATTAACTTACACAAAATGTAAAGGTTATTCCTAATGTTCATAAAAAAATACAGTATTCCCTATGGTAACTTCTAAAATATTAGCTAGCGTGGCCAGCAGGGCAAGGGNATTACCATAAATATTACCATAAATATTTACAAAGGCAAACACATTGTTTCTGTAGATAAAGACACTCTGAGAATTCTCATGGTTACACACACCTTCAGTCCAACAGAGAGTTCTCAACCAGGGAGTCATTGATATATCTGAATTAGCACAGAACACACCTATAACAGAACCAGCAGAAAGTATCTCCAGAGCTAAAAGGATTAAAAATGTAATTCTTAAATACACTGCAAATCATGCATACATGAAGTTAGAATATATTATATATATGTTTGATACTATACTTTCCTAGCCATGTAATTTTGCTAGCTATGTTATATTTAACCTTTTTTTTTTTAAGTGATTCCTCACTAGCTGTAAAGTTCTGAACTCATAGTAGTGACCTTCATATATATGGTGAACAAGCCTCTTGCATATATAAACCTAAAAAACCAATTCCTTTCTGAAAGACTAATAAGAGGTCACAATCTTTATTTGGTAAAGGGAAGAGCTGAAAAAAAGACATTAGGCTTAAACATGTTTAGTTTATATTGCCCACATGGAAAGTTTGGACCTACTTATTAAAAATATAGCTGTGTTAGGAAGTGGAAGAACCTGTGGCACTTACATAGTACAATGCTATACTGAAGAGCCCAGCTGTTCACTGACATGCTAGGCCTTCAGTATCTCCTGGTTCAGAAATTCAAGGGGCACAAGAATGGAAAATCTTCTCTGATACCTGCGTGAAAATCCTCTATATAAGCGTTTTCCTGTTACAGAACTGAAGTTACTAAGGAGGTGATAGTAGTGGCTTATACAAATGAAACTGTATAAGAGAAGGGGATCCAAAGAATTTTGGTTAATTATGAAACCATTAAGGGTTCCTCTCTACCATGGGCCTAAAATAGACTGAGATTTATACAGGTTGGCTAGCTGAAAATAGGTGTAGGAGGACTGATTGGGTTCATCTATTTGTTTCATTTATTTTATGCCCGTGGGAAATGTTGCTCATTGAGTGCTCATGCTCATTATGTTAATTTTCTCATATTTGTTGGGGGGAGCAGACCAGGCATTCTCATGAACTGATGATGAAGCTGTTAAATGTTATACTCTACTGACAGTCAAGATCTGATGGAAAGGAGGCAAACCGAGTAAAGAATTACAAACTTTCTGTAGGTTAGGTTAACTTTATCTCTTCTGGGTATGATTTATTACTTAAATTTCAAGACTGTAAATTACTTTCTGTAGACTCCTCCCACTGCAAAGTGATACACATATTTTTCTCTGTAATTGAGACACTGCTTCAACAATTCCTAGACATTGATAGTATATAAATGAGCAAATAATGGGGCATTGCTGTCTCAGGATTCTTGAAGTAAGAGGATCATCTGACTGTGTTACATGCTTCCAGCACTAAGCAGACTGTTGATATTTAATAAAGTACCCATGCTAAATAGTTGAAAGAAGCTCAGTAAATATATTTTGTGTGGATATTTTATTAGAATATTCAATAATATATCTCATGAGAGTCTCACTTGATAACATTCATTCCAGCTAATTTGGATGGGATAATGTCACAGGGATTCAAAAATATGAACAGAAACAGGGTAATACAAACAAAATTGTATTCAGTTGTGCTGTGTCTGCACTGAGAGATGGGTGCCAGACAGGTTCCTCCATTGCCTACAATGGTATCCAAGTGGGATTTCCATTTCATCTGCTTTCTGGTCTAGTTTACTGTTGTTTTCTTCCTAGCATAATCTGAACACAGAACTGGTGATGATTTATATCTTGGAGGGCTATTTTAATATGAAAATCTGGACCTGCAATCTCAGAAGTACCCTTCTCAATCAATTTATACGTAGTCTCAGTAAATTACAGTCTTATCTCCTATCTTTTATTCTTTCTTGTTTCTGTCCTTGTCATTTATTTATGGATCATACATTGACACCATTTAGGCAATAAAAGTTTGGAGTAAAGACTGTCATCTCTACACATTTTTTGTTTTACCTGTATGCTCTTCTTATGTCCTTTAGATATAATTTTAATAAATTATATTCTTTTAAAATAATCACTACTATCTGCCCCAATCCAGAGTGTGTACAATCTAAGTTGAAAAATTCAGTCAAAACCAGCATATCAGCAGAGGTTTTCCCACAGTCTTTGTATTATCCTTACATCTGTGCCCTACTGAAGAAGCTTCTTTCATTTGTCCTGATACCTTTCATGTATATCAGATACAATTTCACTTGAAGCATATTCTTATAGCTTTAGTGTGAATATTGGTGCTTCTTTGGAAATGTCTCTGCAAAGTTTGCTAATGTGCTTCTGTCCCTGATGTGAAACCCTCCTTGACATTTTAGAGACTGTCTTCATCCTTTTTTTTTTTTTTGAAAATACTTTTGTGTACATTCCACGTTTAATCAAATATCTTGGTTAGGCATATTAATTATGCAGATTAGTTGACAGGCTCTGTGATCTAACTAAATTGTCTGGCATGTATGAAGTTTGTTAACTATTTCAGGGGCTGCCAGTACATGTCTCAACATTTTGAGAACATCAGTAATTATAGTCCCTGGTGCTTTATTCTCTTAAAGCACTATGTGCAGAATGCTGTTTAGTCAGGTCTAATGAGGGCAGGTCATGATGATGGGGACAAGAGTCAAGAATTAGGAAACAGTGTTTAGAGAAAACAACTTGGGAAAGATAAAGCCCCAGAGGAAACAAGAAATTGCGTATTGTCCTAGGTTAACACAGCCTCTTTCCACAAGCAGCCTTGTCTTCCCACACAGACAGGAGGGAATGCAACACAAAAAATCCTCTGGGTTGAGATAAAGAGTTGAGATAAAAAGTTTAACTGGAAATGATACAATATAGAATTACCTTAGCCTATTTGCAAAAAAGTGCAGCAAAATGCAAAAGCAGCAGCAGAAGACAGTAATAAAATGGTTTCCCCCAACCCAAGCATGCAGCAGCAAGCGCAACAGAAAAGACCAGCACTCCAAATCCATAAACTGAAAGCAGCAACTAGAACAGGAAGCCTCTCATATTACATGTGAACTTGAAGCAGCATCTGAACTTGAAGCCTCATGATACTTTGCTCTGGCCACCACGTTCATTTTGAAGCTGGCATGACAGCAGCATGGTATTGAATATGCATCAGTAGCAGATTCAACTCAAAACATGACATATATGAAAGAGAAATAATTTGGGATCATTTGAGAGATCTGGGAACAGCTAGGCATTCAGAGACAAGTAGAATTAAGCACTGGGGTCCAAATGTTGCATAAGTTAGCATTTATGCCAGTGCAGCTAAGAGACTTTTTTTCCTAGTGATAAGGATCTAGTACAGGAAAGTGTCAAGGAAGATTCTAGTAAAAGAATTTTGGATCAAGGACCAATAAAGGCAAGGAGAATTTTTACAGAGAACATTCTCTATCCACCCTTATGCAGCTGAATAAACTTTCAAAAAACTGCAAAGCACACGATTCAAAATAAGAATACTGAATGTGTGACTGTGCATAGGAGTTGGTATACATTAGTGGGGTTTATGTTGCTGTATTTTTAAGAGGAGGAATGATAGCACATTTAGAAGTCACTTCAGCAAGTTGAATATCATAAATTATAATGTCTAAAAGTGGCACTTTTAAGTACAGGGCCATAAAAACAGTTGTTGCAATATGATGCCTGAATGGGCTGAAATCCAGCTGGATGGCCCCAGTATTATGAAAACAAACGGACTGAGCTCTAAGAAGTGAGTTCCAAAGAAAATTAAATGAGACTATGCTCCTCATTAAGCTAATAACAACAACAACAACAAAAAATCTGTCTGCCTGGAAGAAATGTGGATTCCAGTTGGAGCAATCCATAAATTAAGTTCTGTAATTCTTTTTGTGACTTCAATCCCCATTGCTCCCTCCAATGCAGAAATAAATAGCATCTAATAAGGCCATCTTGCAAGCATCAGTACTGTCTGACTCCAAGTTAAAATTATTCACCCACAGAAAATGATTTAAATTAATGTCTTTGGTATAGAGATTTTGTGTCACCAGCAGCCTGAGTGATTGAGATCTATGTACACACTGTACAGCAGTAGTATTTTGTGCTGTGACCCAAAGTGTAAAACTCACCAGTAAGCTCTTAACACAGGAAGGTGGCTCCCCACAATGTGCCCTGGTCCCGTGGCTGCCCCAGTAGTGACTACACACTGTGGCATCCTTCCAAGGAATAGTATGTAGCCTGGTACCAGGCAGAAGGACTAAAGGCCAAGGTGTAGACAAACAGGATCACTATATGGGGCATGCTGTGCATAACAACTGCTCTGTAGCGTAACAAGTTGAAAGGTTCACTGGAAAGCAGACAAAGCAGCACACATTTCAAACACCTGAACAGATCTTCTTCTCCTGTATTTGCCATCCCCTGAGTTCCTCCTTTGTCTTGAAAACATGACTAGCTAAACAGCTAGGTTGCTACTAAGTCTAGTTAACATTTGCTTTCTGTATGGTGTGTAAAGTTTAAACTATTTTTTTCTGCAAGCTTCAAATCTGAAGCTAACAGTGCGAATAGTGAGTATAGTAGGAGCATGTTGATGGTACGTGTTTGGATCTTCATAGACCCTAAGTATCCAAACTAGCTATGATGCACAAGCAGTATCTCACTTTTAAAATGAAGTTTTTCACCCTATGCTATTTGAATATTAAGATGTTTAGATCAAATGTAGGGTCCTGCATCTGACTAGGGGCAATCCCAGGCACTGATATGGGCTGGGCAGTGACTGGCTTGAGAGCAGACCTCAAGAAAAGGACTTGGGAGTGCTGGTAGATGCAAAACTCAATATGTACACTTCCAGCCCAGAAAGCTAATCGTATCCTGGGCTGCGTCAAGAGAAGTGTGGCCAGTAGGTCAAGAGAGGTGATTCTCCCCCTCTACGCTGCTCTTGTGAAACCCCACCTGGAGTACTCTGTCCAGTTCCGCAGTCCCTATTACAAGACATGTGCTGGAACAAGTGCAGAGAAGGGCCATGATGATAATCCAGAGGACTGGAGCACCTCTCCTATGAGGACAGGCTGAGTTGAGGCTGTTCAGTCTGGAGAGGAGAAGGCTCCAAAGAGGCTTTATTGTGGCCTTCTGTCGTGGTAGGCCTAAACAGGCCAAATTGGGCTTGTACATGTCCTGGCTTACCCAGGCATGTTTTTCTGCTCTCCCTCCTCCTGTTTTGGGGAGAGTAACCGCAGGAAAAGGGACAAAGGACCTGGTGCCACTAAGTCTGGGGTCTAGGGTCAGCCCAGCAACTGCGGTAAACAGGGTGCACACGGTTGCCTTATGCAAGGCCCGTGATCTGCCCAAAAAAGGGTAAAGCAAGCCTATGGCTTCACCCAATATGGCCAAATCTTGGCTAACTGCCGTTTGATTGGCTAACTCATGTCCAAAGGCCCATTGGAGATAAAGGAGCAGGGAACACAGGGTGCATGCCTTTCACCATTGCAAGGTGTGTCTGCTTGCATCCGTGCCTGCTGCCTCCACGCATTCGGCCTGCACAGCCAGCGTGACACCGTGCCCAGACTGCACA
>WBNM01040816.1:15836-57073 GCA_013399055.1 Ramphastos sulfuratus
AGGGCTCTGGGCAGCATGATCTAGCGTGGGGGTGTATCTGCCCATGGCAGGGGGATTGGAACTAAATAATCCTTGAGGTCCTTTCCAATTCTTTATAATTTTATGATTATACGACTTTATGTTCAGCCAGCCAAATGTCACAAAATCAAGGCTTTTGCCCTCCTCACAGCAAAAGGGAGAGGAAGAGTCATTATCAGTAGTCTTGGTGCAGTGAGCAGTAACCGCCTTTGAAGAGATGCTGTGATGGGTAGTAATTTTAATCTATGGCAGATATTACATTAACATATTAAGTATTTACCACTGTGTTTATAAACAGATGGTACTCAATCTGACCAGATAGAGATCACAGTATTCCAATACCAAGAAATCTCATCTAAAAGTGTAGGCTGATGGTCACAGAATAGGTTGCCACATGAGAATAAATACAATACACACAGACAGTAACTGCTGGGAAAGTTCATATATTGGAGAATGGAGAGCAGAGTAAAGAGAAGAAGTAAATGGTTGAGTAAATAAGCTAACAGTCTTCTGGTTACTGATGAATGGCCATGGTTGCATTCATCAACAATGGAAAGAAAAATATTGCAGCAGCAAAACGTTAAACAGTGATAGGCTGGGTGAATTTGCTTGTAAAATATGGAAAAAACCATATTTTAGCAATGTAGTACATTATCCACTGGGTTATGAACATCTTATGAACCCATATAATGAAGTGGTTGAGAAATGGATTGTGGTAGGGGAGTGAATCAAAGAAAATAAAAGAGGAGATTTAGAAAGAAAAAGGACAGAGAACAATCCACTCATCTTCTGCCTCCTTCCCCCAGCCCCCATATCCTCTTTCAAAACATGAACATGGTTACGAAACATTGAGCAAATAATAAGCAAAGATTTACTAATATGTGAAGACTGCCTTCTACTCAAAGTTCATTTATTCTTCAGCTGATATCTTTGCTATTGTACTATGTATTATGAGAGGTAAATTTACATTCTAGTTTATCTACTATATTCAAGGCTTGAATTTTGAATGGTATCGAAAGCCTTGCTTTTGTTACTGTGCTTGATTTATGATGGTGCTATCACCAGAATAGACTTTTCAATAACTTCCAAATGTTACTGAAATTATAATGATGCAGTAAAAGTATCCATACTCTTTCCAACTCTTCCTAACTCCTTTTGTATGTACGTGTTACAAAGTTTCCTAATCTAGATAAAATGCTCTTTGAGAAAGAGAAGCTCTCAATATAAATTTCAATAGAAGATTTTTCTTCAAAAATTGGGAAAGTGATTTAAGAATATTCTTGGAATACATGTTCTTGGAATGCAAATACCTTAGAGACACAGGCAACATGAAACAGCATAATTAAATAATATAAATATTTGGTTAAGAATGATGATTGAAATAATTCTTTAAACTAAGTATCCTCATGCAATTCTCCTCCTCAGTTACCTTTACATTTGAAAAGTAAAAATGTGATCTTCACTTTCAGAGAGGTGAATAAAATGACATGCTGAAATACCACAGAACTGTCTCTAATATCATGTGGTTAATCTGATGTCACAGAAAGTGAGTGCTATGCTACACACCTTGTGCACAATCTGATATGCTTCCTTTGAATTAATACTTAATTCCTCTACAAAATTAATGAACTTTCAACCTCAAAATAATACCTGATTCACAAGAGCTTAAAAGGCATTTTAAAAAGGCTCTGTATCTTAATTTTATGTATATATATTTTTGTATATATTTTAATATATATACTTAAACATATATTCACTGTCCATTCTTTAAAATCATACAGAAACAAAATGCTTGTTTGGTGGAGTTTTTTTATACATCTCTACAGTAGAAATCTTTACAGAAAATTGCTGGTCAGTGCATTAAAAAAATCTACAAAAAAATTAAGCAGGTGTATGATTACCAAATTATGTGCTTCATTTTAAACGGTCAAACTTGAAGACAGCCTTCACTAGTGCCTCAGTTTCCTACTGGAAGGCTGGGGAGGGACTATTTATAAAGTCTTGCAATGACAGGACAAGGGGCAATGGGTTTAAACTGGCAGAGGGGAGATTTAAACTGGATGTTAGGAGGAAGTTCTTTCCATTGAGGGTGGTGAGGCACTGGAACAGATTGCCCAAGGAGGGTGTGGCTGCTCCCTCCTTGGAGGTGTTCAAGGCCAGGTTGGACGAGGCCTTGAGTGACCTGTACTAGTGGGAGGTGTCCCTGCCTATGGCAGGGGGTTGGAACCAGATGATCCTTGAGGTCCCTTCCAACCTTACCATTCTATGATTCTATGATTAGTTCCTATCCAGGCACTACATGATGCGATATAATGTGAAATTCTGAAGTGCATCTTCATGCTAGAACATTACAGTGTGGAAGGTAAACTGCTCCTGTTTGAACATGAATATTAAATCAGGAGGTGTATACTCCAGGCAGCATTGGAAGAAAGGATGTGCAACCCAAATTACATGATTAAGGAAAGTTGTAGCTGGATACTCACCTACAAAGATGATGTTGCCATTGCATTTAGGAGAGAAATATTTCTCACATTTTAGTACATAAAATTATAATCCATCCAAAATCTACGTATGGTCTCCGTGTTTTTCTTAACACATTTGTTATGAACTCATACTTTATAATGGTGCATTACTTCAGACCTCAACACGATCTGACTTCAGCGCTCAAAGGGATGCAGCACTTATGCTCTGAGGCTAGTTTTTCCATTTGAATTTCTTCTCTACATGTATAGCAGAGAAGAGTGCTAACGTTTACAGATAAAATGAAGAATATAGTATTTAAGTAATGAAGTCTTTGAATAGGATCAATTTCCTTCCAATGATAACCATCTCAGAAGAGAGACAATAAGGCCCATATGGGGAATAGTTGCTGATACACACGGGCTTCAAACTTAGCTGTGTGTCATCTTCTTCTTCAGATACATGCTGGATCAAATTCTTACATTCAGACAGAGAAGTCTGACTACTTTTTAAAATTACTTTGGCTTCTAAGTGCACCAAAAAGCCATTATGGTATCAAGGCACAGTGTAGGTTGGATCGCATTTCTAAGCTAGCGGCAGGCAAAAAGGTGGTTGGAGAATTATGCTGGTGTTTACCCCTTTAGTAAGTCTATATGCTCTGGGTGATGTTTCCACTGGTAAATGCAGGAATTAGTGACAGTGGAAGTAAAAGCAAAAGACAACACAGCCTGGAACAGAGAGATATTCTGTGTCTAGTACACAAATGGTTAAGAGTTCTTACACATACCATATGCCACCTGAAAGGATTTCTGTTCATTTCTGAATCATTAAAAGAATATATTCTTGAAGTAGTTTTCATATCTGTCAACTGATTTAAAAGTATAGTCAAGATTTAATGATAGATCTTCATGGTTATAATTGGATTTATTTCACCAAGGTCCCTATTGAGGTGACAGCATCTGTGACCTTGCAGTGGATGCCTGACAATTTCCACTGCCTATAGAAGGCAAGTTTTTATTTGCTACAAGGGACATGTAACCTTTAGTTCATTTTAGGTCTCCCCTTTAACTGTGTATGCACCATTGATCAGCTACCATTGTTATGGTATGAAAAAATAAAGTCCCCAAGAGGAACTCCTACAGGTACATGAACTCTTTTTCTGCTAAAAGATAAGGCAGACTGGTATTAGTGAATGTCAAAGAACGCCTTGATTTTGCAAAGACAAAACTGCAATTTTCATGCTAATGAACAAACTCCCTTTGTCATTAAATCCTTCAAAAAGTTATAAAAGAATGTATTCAGCTAGCAGGCAGATTGAATGCATCAAACCAGTCTCAGGTAACCCTAGCCTACAATTAAATGTCATTTCCTCTTGGGAACAATTCTTCAACAAGAGAGCAACTGTAGTGCCAAGAACATGTCAGCAGCTGCAACTGCAACTGGAAAACAGCAGGTTACATTTCAGTGACTTAATTTGTTGTCTTAAACAGAACCCCGAGAACTTTAGGTCTAAAAAGGTGACAAAGACATGAGGTTGTGTATGTCGGTGATCTAAGGCTGATATTAGAGAACTGAAAGCTGTTCTCTGACAGTGCATGCAGAAAATGTGCTCCTTCTCAACTCGCAGCCTTGCCTTTGCTTTTCATATCTTTACTAAAATACACAGAGAATTAAATATGTAGATTTGTTTCATTGTTCAGGTTGCCAGAATATTTAAGTGATGGAAAATGCAACTACTGAAAGCTCAATATCTGACAAATAAAAATCAAATGTCAGTCTTCCGTTCTCAGATGTACATTTCAGAAGTCAGAAGAAATTGCTCTCTTGCAATTTGATTTCAAAGAGAAGTGTAGATCAATGTTATTGATTTAACAAGAACCTTAATTATTCATTTTATATCTACTTTATTACAAAAGTTTGCCATATGTTGACTAATTATTTTGCTAGGAAATTGTAACTGTCTAAATTAATAATGGAAGAGCGCAGAGTTTACCCTGAGGCTGCAAAGATTTGGAACAAGCAGAAAAAAAACAGCTCTGTTTTAAGGAAGTTATAAATGTACATGATCAACAACTTCAGTCTTGCATCAAAATAAACATAAGGAAAACTACAGTTATTATTTCCCACTGGAATATAATTAAATACAAATAATAAAGACTGCATCATCTGTGAGGTTATACATCTATCTTTGTCAGAAAGTGTATTCCTGAATGACAGCTGTCACAGGCCCTGGCTTGATGTGACACAAACTATTTGAAACTCTAATTGTGCAGAGAAATGCACAAATCTCAGCAGACATGTCATTGCAGGCTGTGAGAGGAGTGCTTTGGTTATGGTTGGTAGATCGTGTGACTATAACACAACTGACTTCAGATGGGAGGTGGGAAAAAAAAAGAGAGTTAAATAAATATGGCCTCAACACAAAGGTCACAATCAGAACAAACCCACTTTTCATAAAGAGAAAGTCTAAGAAAGTGACTTTCAGCATCACTGGTGCAAAATCAGCAGAAGACCAAAACACATCCCTTGAAAATTAGCTCAGGGGGATGGCATGTCACATAACGATAATCAGTCAAAAATATTCTATGACGGGAACCTTCATTAGTAAAATCTTTTATAATATGCCTCTGACATTTAAGAATGTAAAAGAAAACCTTCCTTTTGAGCTATTAACAAAATTCTCTTTCTTTCCATTGTAAGTCAAAAACTTTTATATAATTTAGAACACATGCAAAAGCCACAGAAAAAAGATTACTTCAGAGGTTTTAGCTATCATCAAAATCGCACACCTTAGGTTTTCTTTCGAGTGAAGCAGAAGTTATTAGAGCACTATTCTCTGAGATTTAAAAAAAAAACAAATTGCATGTTTTTTTCTTAGAAACTAAGTTGAGCAATTTTAGTCTGAAAATTAGATCTGGGGAGAGAAAATGCTCTAAATCATAGAATCATAGAATCAGAATCATAGAATGGTTTAGGTTGGAAGGAGACCTCAAAGATCATCCAGTTCCAACCTCCCCACCAGAGGCAGGGACCCCTCCCACTAGAACAGGTTACTCAAGGCCTCATCCAACCTAGCCCTGACCCCCTCCAGGGAGGGAGCAGCCACAACCTCCCTGGGCAACCTGTTCCAGTGCCTCACCACCCTCACTGGAAAGAATTTCCTAACAACCCGTTTCAATCTCCCCTCTGCCAGTTTAAACCCATTGCCCCTTGTCCTGTCATTGCAAGACCTTGTAAATAATCCCTCCCCAGCCTTCCTGTAGGCTCCCTTCAGATACTGGAAGGCTACTACAAGGTCTTCCCAAAGCCACAAGGCCAGGTTCAAATATTGTATTATTCACATGACCTTTGGGATCTGGATGCACACAAGAAGCCAACAGAGAAACACACACACACTAACATATTGTGGACTCTGTACAAGATCCTGATTCCTGTGAACTCTAAAGTCTGTGCATTTGAAAGGAAAGATTGGTTCTTGAAAGCTCTTGGAAGAAAGAACTCAGAAGCTGGGCTATACTACGTCTTGTTGTAGCTGAGTATATAAAAAGTAACAGCATAGGATAAATGTTCTTTTATTTTGGGGGGGTTGTTTGTTTGTTTGTGGGCTTTGTTGTTGTTTTTTGTTGTTGTTTGATTAGATTTCTAGCAAGGAACAACAATGAACACTGCCAAGCTGATAGTGAGCATAGCGCAGACTCAGGCATGGTGCAGAAAAATAATGTTCTGAAAAGTACTAGAAAATTCTTTCTTTCCAATCCTGTAGAATGTGCTTAATATAATGTTCCCACTCTGGAATGCTAGAGGCATTTCTTCTGATGCATATAAACAAGTAAATATTAATACCTGTAAAACCTTTGCCAAAGAAAATGTCAGGTCAAATAACAAAACTTTTCTTCAGAAGTTCTTGGAAGTACAAGGAATATTTTTTTTCCTATCTTAATGTGTGCATTTAAAATGCTATTTTATGTATTGTTCTAATGCAAATATCTTAATATTTGGGTTTGGAGAAAGAATATTAATTTATTTTTTTTTCCTAGAAACCTAATTTTTCCCAAGACTGTGCTCACATTATTCATTTATTTTTGTTTTACTAGGTTTTTGTTCATAAGAATAGAAACTTCACAGCTTGATAAATTACATGTCAGAACCCGTTCCTGTTTATTGTTTGGGGGCTTAAGGGATTATCCAAAAGGTTTTGACTTTCTGTTCTCAGATTCTTTTATAGTCACTTGAATCACATAGGTAGGCACACAAATGTACAGAGAGTACTTTAGACAGTTGATGGCTGTATTTTTTTATTATTATTGCTATTTATAATACATTCAGCCATTTCTCTATGATTTTCTATGGAAGCTTTAGGCACATCTGTTTATCTTATCTTTTTCAAAAAGCACAATTTTACCTGCAGAAGTAATTGTTCCTTTGTATTATAAATCATAGAGACGCAGGCCCCTAAAGCTCTACTGTGTGTGATTTAAAAACTGAAATAAGCTAAAGGCTTAACAGAGGATGAATACAAAACCTGAAATTGCTTTGACAGTAAGGATGCAATAATTTATTTCTGCTTACTATTAGAAGTTCATTCTAAGTACATTAAATATTTCCGTAAATGAATGAAATGTTGAATTGTGCTTATATATTAATTGAATTACCTTTTAAAAATATATTTGATGATGTATTTACAAGGTCTTGTAATGAGAAGACAAGGAGCAATGGGTTTAAAATGGCAGAGAGGAGATTTAGACTGGATGTTAGGAGGAAGTTCTGTCCAGTGAGGGTGGTGAGACACTGGCACAGGTTGCCTAGAGAGGTTGTGGATGATGCCTCCCTGGAGGTGTTCAAGGCCAGGTTGGATGAGGCCTTGAGTGACCTGTACTAGTGGGAGGCGTCCCTGCCTATGGCAGGGGGTTGGAACTAGATGATCCTTGAGGTCCCTTCCAACCCTACCATTCTATGATTCTATGATTCTATGTACCGTCAGATTATCTTTTTAAAGTACAGGACATTGTTCCAGAAAATAAAAGAAATATTAAAAATTAGAAAATCAGTCCAAGTCTTTGTCTGGAAGGATTTCTGAATAACAACTGTATTTTAGTAACAGACATAATCATTTAGATAGTTAATCAATATTATGTTAATAACTGCAAATGAAAAAAATCAGAATGTGACTGCATTATTAATAAAGTCATCTTAGCTAAGTTGATATATGTTTAATGTCATTTTAATAGTTTAACATTGGATTATATGTCAGTTATAAAATGTAGAAATTGGCAAATGCAGAAGAGCTCTGACCATACATACTTTGCCATCCCAGTGAAAAAAACTGCACTGGTGGATCTTTGAGGCTTCGTGTACTTTAGCAAGTTCTGCTGTAGGCAGGTGAAATATGGTAACTCACAGGTTCTAACACCCATTAGTAGTGTGTTGCTCACTTGCTGCTTCAAGAAATTACAAGTTTGATGAGATTTGTTGACTACTCAGTGTTTTGCAAAAGAAAGGCTAAAATCTCAAGGCAGTTCCTCCACATGGAGATTCACTCAATGCAGCTACACATACATGAGCTCAAATTTCTACCCTAACTTTTGATCTGCAGTTTAAAATGTTTGAGAACCTCCTGATTCAGCTATCTATCACAGTGGTTCTCAGATATGGCTTCAGCATTTGGTTTAATTATACTATAATTTAAATTATGCTACTGTGTAGAGAAGTTATTATCCTTTGGCTCTCAAAGAGCTGCCTTAAGGCCTGTTTCTGAAGACCTAAAACAAAGAAAACTCTTGATAGCTTTCTTTAAATAGATTAATTGCAATGAAATCTTTGCTGAGGGTAAGACTGGAGGCCCTTAAAGACAATAGCATTGATTGAGACTAGCAAAACACAATTTCCCTGTTATATAATGAGCTTTATAGAATTTAGCAGAACAAACATTCTCCTTGCCATGTTTTTCTTGCAAGAAACGCTATCTCTGGCTTGGCTACTGGTTCATATCTAACTGACAATCAGACACTGCTGAAACTAGTAGGCCCTTACCTGAGCATAATACCTTTGTATCATGCCTTTATCTACAATATAGCTAATCTGTTCTGTTAATTCCCTCCAAGATGTATGTCGCTGTGTCTATATTTTAAAATGCCATTTTTTTAAGTTGAGCAAAAAAATTCCATTTGAAATGGTCTCTTCCAACCTGGTTAATTCTACAATTCTATGATTCTGAGTTAAAGAAAGGTTTTGCAAATTTGAGTTGGTTTCAAAACCTTCCAGCTATGAAAACAATTTAAAAATGCAATTATTAACAAAGTATTTTTTATAGTTGCTACCTGATATATATAATTTTTCAAATTAAAAACGTTATCGAAAAAGCACTTTCAATGTGCCTGTTTTTATGTTTATTTTCAAATCAAATATGGTATTAAAAGGATGATCTCTTCAATCCATTTTAAATGTGCTTCACTGAAAATTAATTAATATTCTTAATATATTAAGAATATATATATTTGGTTCAAGCCAAACAACATTTTTTACCTCAAAGAAAACTGTATTGTTTCTACAGTACAATAGTGAATCCCTGTGAAAGAAAAGTCTGATATTACATAGACCTAAAGGATTATGTCACATGCAATAAATTCAGTGATTGAATGGATAAACAGAACAACCATTCCTGTTCCTCAGCTCTTTTTTTTTTGTTTGACCTTATGGATAAAGATTATTTTTACATCTGGGATATTGAAAAAATGACCTATAGCAAAGGATTTCAAATCGAAATAAAAAAATAACCATCATCACCTTTCCAAAATGCAGTTCTCCTGGAGCCTTTTCTCTTTTTTTTTTTTTTTCAAGCTAGCAAGAGTGAGATCTAAAAATAAAAAGTTATTGAAACAGAGATAGAAATAGCTAAATCTGCAGCCTTCTCTCCAGGTTTTAAGATCCACATAAAAGCTGGGACATTAGCTGCTGCAGCTGTTGGAGCCACTGGCACAATTGTCCAATCCATGTGGGGGATCTTGTCTGTGTCTGGCCCCAGCCTTCAGATTATTTTTCTGTAATATTAATAAGGAGAAATGGTGAAGCCTATTAAATATACAATTTGTTCTGCTACTAAAATACGGCAGTGGCAGCAGCATCTCTCACTGATGCCTATGATGACACAGTCTGCCGTAGGCACTGTCAGGGAACTGGCTGGCAGCTGGGGCTTGGAGCCCTGGACACCACCCAGCATGCTGCTGTGTGCCCCATGAGAACTGCATCCTCCAGGACTGGGAGTAAAGTGCTGTGGACAAGCCCCGCAGCTGCAGAAGTAGAAGCAGGTCTAGTAGAACAGCGGAAACTGTATCAGGGTGAGTCTGACATTACAGATTAGCTGAAAACTGTGTGAAAAAAATGATTCTGTCATATCTTCCAGGCCATCATTACCGACCATCTCCACTCTTACGTGCCCTAGGCAGTGGGGAGGGACCATGTTCATACATATATCAATAGTGCACTGTTCCATTTTTACCTGAAAAGATTATGCTCATTTCAAATTATTGCATGCAGTGCCAGTCAATCAACATTTTTTCACTCTTCAGATCATACTGTGCTAGTTTCAAAGGAGGCTCAGGTCGTCTTTCATTGCAGTGGGAAGAAAGGGATAAAAGAGCTTAGCCGATTTCAGTTAATGAAAGCAAAACCTTGTCTTTGTTTTTGATTTTTAAACTCATTTTGCTGATACGTATTATATTTTTAGCTTTTTAAATATTAAAACATAGGGGTTTGATGATTAAATACTACAATTAACCATGGCAGCATTCTCTAAATTTAAAATATAATTATAAAGTAATGATCAAGGCAAGTGGGCACTTTCACTAGATAAAAGTGAAAGAACTGCTGACCTGATATATGCCAACCTCTATTATCTTTGTTGGTAGCTAACCTCCAGGTATTGCATTAATCTGAAGCTATTATTACAATTGCTATACATATTTCAGTGCAGATGTCATTGTTATAGATGATATTATAAATTGTCTTTGTGAGTAATACACAGTCTTTGAAGATACTCTTCAATAATTCTGGGAGAATACACTGCAAATTGCACTGATTAAAGTTTGCTTTAATCAATCTATTGTCAGTTCTTAATGAAGAATTGTACCAGTATAACAGGCATTATTGTTTGGGTTGAGGATTCTAAAAGAAACAAGCGCTTTTACAGCTAGGTCTGTTCTGCATCAGTGAGCACAGTGTAAATAAATATGTTGCACTAAAACACATGAAGCCACATCGCTGATTTTTTTTTTTTCAATTATAGGCATGTCTGACCACATAGTTAGATAAAGCAATAGAATATCTCCATGAGTTATGCAATACTGATGTTTATTTCAGCCACCACCAAGTATGTCCACATATGTATCAGAATAGCCATAGTTATGACAAATCCTAACCTCACTTAACATAACTATCTTTACTTATTTGCATGCCTACTTATATTCAGGATCAGGCACTTATTTTTAATATTTATAGAAATGTATTTCCATGTGTAGTCATTTGATGCTTACAAGGACACATAAAAAAGCAAGTTTATCACTTTTAAAACTGCTACTTCTGAGCAAATTATTACTATTGATTGACTTCCACTGTAAACATTTAATTCAGTTTGTATTTATTAACATGGGAATAATTTTCTACCCTTCAAAGTTAGATAAAACAACAATTAGAACACTATTAATTAAAAAATAATTAGCCTTTAAAGTATGTGTGCTCGTTCAACACAGCCTGCTTCCCTTCAACACAGAAGTGAGGTAAAGTAACACGCAAAACCAAAACACCCCAAGTTGAGATAAAGAGTTGAGATAAAGAGTTTACTATAAATGAGGTAATATAATGCACAATTAGCTTAACCTAGTCTGCAGAAAAGCACAGCAAAATGTGGAAGTAGCAGCAGAAGCCAGTGACCTACCACTCACCTCTCCCTGTCCCATGGAAAAGACCAAAACCCAGAAAATGAAAACCAGGAGCCTCGTAATACCTTGCTCCGGACAGTGCTTTCATTTTGATTTTGAGCTGGCATGACAGCAGCATAGTATTGAATATCACCAGCAGATTCAACTCAACTAATGGCAGTATCCAAAATGGAAAATGTTTTAGAAACCTTTGCAATGGCATGTAGATTTTAGAGGGCTCAACTTGGGCAATTTTGTGCCAGCAGTAGTGGTGCAGGATTTATTTAAAAATTATTACAGTCTGTTATTTTGATTTTAATATATTTAATCTCACCACATTACCTACTTTTAATCAGGTTCTTTACATGGTCATGAAAAGCATTACACAGAGGAAAAGGCAGAATCTAGAACATTTAAGAAATAACTAGCAATAATACAACAAACATTAAACTTAATTGAACTGGAAGAGGTTCTTGCGGTCGATTATACTGCTTGTCCACTAGAGGGACTTGAGAAGCTCCTTTCTGCTTAAGGCAGAAGGCACTTGGATTCAATTACAGAATTTCTTACAAAGAGGCTTTTGAGTATTTACTCACAAAAATTACTCTGGGTTCCCAGGGCTAACTGTTGCTTCCAGACAGTACCCAAACACTTGCAGGAAGTTCTGTCAGTGTCTTGATAGCTATGGAGGCTTCTGAAACTTCCCAGGCTCTAACAGGGTGCTGGGGGAGAGGCAGATGATCTCTGACCTGATCCTGGTTCCTCTGGGACTCCAGACTTGGCACAGAGGCTTGCAGAGGTGCAGGTAGGATGTCTTGCAGATGTGCAGACGGGTATAATATTGCATTGGCTAAGGAAGCCTTTTGCATGAAGCACTTAATGCCTATTCCCTGGTAAATCTGAGGCACAGCAAGTTTCCAGGTATACAGACCCAAAGTATCAGGGCTCGTTATTATGTAGCAGGCAAAGCATGACAGGATGCAATGGCAGAGAGCAATGAGGCAGAAGCAATGGCAGAAGCACAATAAGGCAGAACACATTGTCTTTACCTGCTCATCTCTTTTTATCAATCCAGTCCAAGAATAATGGCTCTTTGGCCACAGACCAGACCACCAGAATGGTACTTTGCCAAAACTGACCATATTAGGTGAAATCAAGGCTTGCTTTCCTTTATTTGAGCAAACCATACACAAGTGTAGAAACATGTGCAGGCACCCTGTTTACAAGTTCCCCCAAAAGCAGAAGGAGAGAGACCAGAAAACATGTCTGAGCAAGCCAGGACATGTTTAGGCCTGTTTTGGCCTTCCACAACAAGTTTTTTGTTAACCTGTGAAAACATTTTCCCGGCTTTGTCGGATCCAAAAAACAACTTTGTTCTTCTCTCATCCTGAATCATCCTTGTTATTTAGGAATATGTAACACCTAACTCTGTGATTAGCAGCTGAAAAAAAAAACTAAAAAGCAACAAGTAAAAAGATTCATAAACTATGCAAAGCAGTATGGAATACAGGTATGCAATAATATTTATTCTGAGTGTACTTCTAAGTAACCTGAATCACTGGGTGTAGTAAGAGAAGGAATAGCTACAATGTAGGAAATAATATTATTGATAAATTTTGGGCTTAGAATAACTGACAAAAACAATTAAAATATTATAATAATTAAAATAATAATAATGATAACAACAATAATAATAATGTTTTGGGGTGGGTTTGGGGTTGTTTTTTCTTTTTAGATTGGCATTACTGAATTAATGTCAGGCTCAAGGGGAAAAGCCTCAACTGTTATACTTTATCATTGTAACATTGATATCAATGGAAATATGACAAGTTATGCAAGCTGAAGATCTGCCCCTCAGCAGCTCAAATGCAGTTTCTGTGCAGTACTGAGCCAATATGGTAGCAAAGCATTCTTGGCTCCTATTGTCACAGTATTTATCCTTACTGCTTAGCTTACCAAGCAAAAAAATTGTGTTCTCCAAAAGAGATTCTGCAATTGAAGGGCTTTTTAAAAAAACATGTGAAAACAAATGAAATTAACAAAAGGATTCTGCTTAGGACAAACTGAAATTGGAGAGTTTTATTTTAAAAACAGATAAAAAGATAACATCCACAAAAGACAGTGGGTATGTTTTGATCAGCAAAAATATTGATTTGTATGTTCTACCAGATAAACTAAGCAGTTGGGAGGTTACAAAATAATAAGCAATGAAAATAAAAAAATCCCTCTTCTTATTTGATAAGAGCATGAGCTAAGTCCAGAATTTGACTGACTCTTGTATGATTCTGAAATATGTCAAGTAATGCTTGAAATGGATCTAGAGTATTCTCTTCAGCTGTCCAAAAAAATGTCCTGGTGTCAGCTGCATCATTTATAGTATAGATAGACGCTTGTCTTAAAAGTCAGGTCACTAGAATATGTGCCAGTTTATTCTGCATTTGTGCACAGAACAATCTACTTTTTCAAGAAAAACACTTTATTCATATTGCTGTGATCCAAGAGGTGTAATACATCCTTCTTCAACCATTGATTTATGGATTCGGTATCAAAAGGTAATTTCTAAGTTTACCTATCATGTGTTGTATACATTTATTTTAAAATACCTATCTGCTGCAGGTAGATATGTTTCATTAGCTACTGCATCACCGTGTATGGGCCTGATCTACACTGCTACTCTATCTTTATGTCCATAACAGAACAAAATTCCTTACTCCCTGAGAAAGTAAATACACTAAAATGACTCTCAGAACTTTTTGCTTCCTTTTTCTTTCTCCCTGTAAGGATTCTCCTTTCAAATTCAGAATTTGGACATTTCTTTCACTGTAATAGAAAGATAAAAAGTTGACCTGAAATGAAATCTTAATTTTTGAATTTTCAACATTATATTAGACTATAGTCTCAAGACCAACAATAATCAGGTCCCACAGATCTGGGACAAGAATGAAAAATAGCATACAAGTTCTGCCATATACTTTGAAACAAAATGTTTTACAGCTTACTTCTTCAGATTCTAAAAGCAAAATCATAAGCCTCATTCAGATATGACTTAAAATAGTGATGCTGAATTACCCCTGTTGAGACTTCTTATATACAAGACTACTGATAAAACATATCTTTAGCATTATAAACATATTAGAATTATTCTTTCTCTACTTCCCTTTTTCTACCCTCTGTAATATTGCTGCTGCTGCTCTCACATCAATAAGCTTCAAAAAGCTCTAAGTGGCAGAGGTTGGTTTCCAAAGCTATTGAGATATTGTTGCCACAGCATTAGGAACCTGAGAAAATGTAGTCTGAACACTGGGCTTTGCAGAGGTACCAAGGTGCAAAGAAAGTCCCCTTAAATGTGCAAAGGTACAGAGCAAGGCTGCTAGGATAGTGAAGGGACTGGAAAGTATGTTTTGCAAGAAGAAATTTAAGAATCTGAATTGTTTAGCTGAGCAAAACAACTGCAGTTTGTGAGCGCATATGATAGCTGTCTGAAAAACACATTGCAGGAGCAATGATATTGTAAGCTAAAGGACAATACTGTCACTAGGGGAAAAATGGTGATGTCTGTAAACGTATTTAGCTGGAAATGAGACATCTCTAAACTATTAAAATAATGTCTTTCTGGAACTGCTTTCCAAAAGAAGGAGCACAGAAGCTTGAACTCAGTAATGAGTTGTCTTAATAGTTATGGAGTTAGTTCTTACAGTGTTTGCAAAAGTTGTTATCAGCTCATGTCAGTTACAGGCGTTCTTTGAATGCAGAATTTACACTCATGAAAAAGATACATTTACAAGAAAGAAAAGGAAGTTATTTGTTTTGTCTAGGAACCCTGGATATGAACAGGGCTCTGCAAACTCCTGACTGAAATATGGTCTATATTCAGACACAATCTGCATCTGCTTGTCCACATTATAACATTTTTGACAGACTCCTTCCACATTTGTAACTGATTGAAAATTGTTTCAAAAAGTTGTTCCCTTCAGCATTCCAAGTCTCCCACATAACTTGCTTGCTTCTTTCATATCGTTACACAAAAGTGTATGCAAGATATAAAATGGCACTGTCTATTTTAAAAGGATGTTCAGCAGAGCAGCTCAGTGTTTTGAGGGCAGTGATGTAAATGAATTACTATGATTGGCAGTATTGAATTACTACACCTGATTTTGAATGATCTTTTATTTCCATCGTTCGCTCTAAACAGCCTTCAGAAACTATTAAAAAAAAAAAAAAAGTATTCTTAACATCAGCTCTTCAGAACAGAAATGTGTCTGCAGCTAGACTGAATTTTTATTAATGAAAAAAATCCTCTTAGGTGCAGCTGCCAGAGAAAATCCACTGGAAATCAGTATTTACAACTTTCCATTTTCATTTCCTATTGCGAATATCCAACGCTCACCAATGTCCTTTTCCATTTCTTAGAGCTCAGTCTACGTGTAAGTATACTCCACTTTCTCTCCTAAAGAAGCTTTACTTTTGGGCTGGAGCTTTACAGATTTCTTTTATCTTTTTTTAATTGATTAGAGAAGAATATGTCCTTCCAGGAATACAAAGGTGCATTTTAATTGTATGCACATCTTTAGCAATCAATCATCACTGTCTGTTCTGTGAAAATCACAAATTTACAAAGAAGCAGAAAAGAGATGGGCAGGCAGCTATATGCTAGATATGGCCTTTAAATCCTGGCTAGACAGAGAATCTAAAGTCATTAAACTTATTTAATCCTCTCCCTATATAACAAATCTTTTAAGCACATGCTTTGCTCAAGAAATGCTCAGGCTTTGATAGAAATAAAATAGAAAACATATAAATGAAAATGCATTAAAATACAAAAGCATGAAAGAATTAGAGCATTGCAGTTGAAAGACATCCATTCAGATAGGAATAATGCAAGAAATACAAACTTTATAAAATTTTGCAAAGGTTTTCAAAGATATAATCTCTGGAGTTTTAAAAAGTTCCATAATTCTGGGCCTATATTCTCTTATCCCCCCAGCTGTAAATAAACCTTAATAAAAAAGTAAGTGTCAATAATCTGAAACCCATTTTTAACCTGTCTCCCGCACTACCCTGACATCTACAGTAATGATCTTCCTGAGATGGAATACAGCTGATCAGGGTCATTCACTGATAAACGTATTTCAGAGGATTTTCCCCCTCTATGTCAGTTTGAAATTCTTATCCTCTAATGGTGTGTCCTTGCAGAAAATGTGTTTGACTCCCAACTTTATTTCTTTAAGTTCAGTCTTACAGTTTTAATGGTCTATTTCCATTTCACACATACATGACTGATTTCTTTCATTTACGTACAGGTATTACCATATAGATTAGGAAAATACTTTAAAGATCACTAACAGAGTACCTTAAAGGGTTTTGAAACAGAGTTTGCCTTGTCTGCTCTTTTCCAATTTTGTTTTAGTGACAGGAATCAAGATCCACCAGAATTGCTGTCCCTTCCCAAAGAAAGGAGGTATCTTTTCCGGTCCAGAGGAGGGCCACGAAGATGATCAGAGNTGTCTTTCTCTCATTTCCTCTGTGAGTGAATTTTGTGTTTTACTGGTTGAAACTGGATCTTTATAAAGATTAAAAAAAAAAAAAAAAAGAAAATTGACATTTCTCTTCTAAGTTGATTTTGAAGGCTAATGGACTGTGCCAAAGGAACAAGAGTTTGCTGTCATACTTTGAGAGTTCCCAGTGGAATTTAGTTCATGTTAGAAGCTGGTCAGCTGAGAAATGCTGAAAGTTTCTGATTTCTTAGGTTTTCAATTAATTTAGGGATCCCTCAGAAGTCCCAAGAAACTTCTTTCAAATTTTGCAAGGTTATTTTTCCTTTATTTATTCACAAATAAATTTTAAGATTAAAATTGTCAACAAATATTTGCAATCAGGCAGCATTTGGCTAGGTCTGTGCAGAAACCAGACACATGTAAGACCTGAAAAATTTGACTGCATTGCTTTCTACTTTCAGACCATGTTCACACAGGTTATTTTGTCCACCATTACATAGTCACTAGATCTTCACCCAACTCTGGATACATTGCACATACCACTTTGCATATAGTTACTTCTTTTGGAAGAATGCCACATTATGAGTTGCAACACATAGTTTTCACTTAGTCCAGTTTTCACTTGCTTTTCAGGTTCATTACTACTGTGACTGTTTTTTTTAAAGAGGCACCTTGCGAGTGTTAGTTGATAGTCAACTGAATATGAGTCAGTAGTGTGGCCAAGAAAGCCAGTGGTATCTTGGTTTGTATGAGAAACAAGGTAGCCAGCAGAAACAGGTAGGTGATCATCCCCCTTTACTCAGCACTGATGAGGCCACGTGTTGAGTACTGTGTTTGGTTCTGGGCCCCTCCCTATAGGCGGGATAATGAGGTGCTGCAGCATGTCCAGAGAAGGGCAATGAAGCTTGTGAAGGGCCCTGGAGCACACAACTATAAGGAGTGCCTGAGGGAGCTGGGGTTGTTCAATCTAGAGAAGAGGAGGCTGAGGGGAGACCTTATCATAGTCTACAACTAGCAGAAGGGAGGTTGGAGTGAAGAGGGTGCCAGCCTCTTTTCCTTGATGACAAGGGACAGGACTAGAGGAAATGGTTACAAGCTGCATCAGGAGAGGTTTAGGCTAGATATTTGGAAATACTTCATCAAATATTGGAATGGTCTGCCCAGAGCAGTGATGGAATCAGCATACCTGAGGGTGTCCAAGCAGCCTGTAGACCTGATGTTTAGTTACATGGTTTGGCATTGACTCTTCAGCTGACCCTGGGTCAAGGGTTCAACTAGGTAATCTTTAAGGTTTCTTCCAACCAGATATATTCTGTGATCCTGTGAAAGCAGCCCCTTTTTTCATGGTTAGGAATTTGATTTTGCAAAGGTGTGGTGATCCTCAAGAAAGATGTGGCCAACCTTTCTTAAGTATTGTAATGTAGCAAAGAGAAGCTCTGAATGTTACTGTTTCCCTTAAGACTGTCAATAAGACACAAAGTGTCACAGACGACATCTTGGATTTCCTACAACTACATTTTGAAGCTTTTAAAGTTTCGTTTTCCCTTTAAAATGCATCTTTGAACATTACCTATGCCCATAGGAGCAGTTTAAAAATGAAACCAGGCTTTTAGAGCTACAATTCCAGCCACAGGGGACTCTATATTCTTTCACTGTTGCTTTGCTCCAGTATTATGCTTCTATTAGCTCAAAATATAAAGGCCTGATAATGCAGGCCCGATATTGGAATGCCTAAGATTAACAATGGGAGTTCCAGTTTGGAAGACCTACAGTATTACTTATTTACCATCACATTACATCAGATGTACTCAATTTCATAGAATCACAGAATGTTAGGGGTTGAGAGGGATCTCAAAAGATCATCTAGTCCAACCTCCCTGCCAGAGCAGGATCAACTAGAGCAGATTACACAGGAATGCATCCAGGCATTTGAGTATCTCCAGAGGAGACTGTACAATCCCCTTGGGCAGTCTGTTCCAGAGTTCTCTCACTCTCACAGTGAAAATGCTTTTCCTCACGTTGACATGGAACTTCCTATGCCTGAATGTCCAACCATTGCCTCTTGTGCTGTCATTGGGCACAACTGAAAAGAGCCTGACTCCATCCTCTTGGCACTCACCCTTTACGTATTTATAAACATTGATGGGGCCGCCCCTCAGCCTCCTCTTCTCCAAGCTCAAGAGCCCCAGCTCCCTCAGTCTCTCCTCACAAGGAAGATGTTCCACTCCCTTAATTAGTTTTGTGGTTCTGTGCTGGACTCTTTCAAGCAGTTCTTTGTCCTTCTTGAATTGAGGGACCCAGAATTGGACAAAATACTCCAGATGCAGCCTCACTAGGGCAGGTTAGAGGGAAGGAGAACCTCTCAACATACTAGCCACACCACTTCTTACAGATCCAAGAATGGCTTTGGCCTTCTTGGCCACAAGAGTACACTGCTGGCTCAAGGTCATTTCTCTCTTGTAGAAATAAAATTCCCAATCAAAACTATTGTTTTTTTAATTGAAATTAGACAATAAGAAACAGTCAAATTACATTTTTAATCATTTGCTTGTGTTCAAAGATGCATGATATTGTTATGAACTATCTGTTACTTAGCTGAATTATATCCCTTTTTCATTTTTATCTCTTTTGAGTTTTACAAGAGATGAACAAGGTCCTCTAATAGTTTCCAGTCCCTTGTCAAATCATTCCAGTTACATCGACTTTATCACTGCACATGCAATCTACTAGAAAGAAACATCCTAATAAGAAATTCAGTCTATTAAATAACTTTTCTGTGTAAGTCAAATATACTGATGTAAGTTCTTACAATATTACTGTTCATGTTAGTATAGAGTGTTGAATAATACTCCATTAGAGGTTAACAGCTTAGTGCTTAAAACACTTAGTGTTATGTATGGGCAATATCTGTAAAAAAACATGTCAGATTGTGAAAAATGAAAAGCTTGTATGTGATAAATTCACAGCTTGTTGTGGTTTAACTCTAGTCAGCAGCTATACACCATGCATCTGTTCACTCACTCCTTCCTTCCTCTCAGTGGGATGAAGAAGAGAATTGGACAAAAAAATGTAAAACTTGTGGGTCGAGATAAAAACAATAATTAAAAAAATAAAATACAATATAATAACAACAACAATCATAGAATCATAGAATGGTAAGGTTGGAAGGGACCTCAAGGATCATCTAGTTCCAAACCCCTGCCATAGGCAGGGACGCCATAAAATACTATCATAATAATTAATAATATAAAGGAAGGAGGGATAAATAAAAGCCAAGAAAAGACAAGCGATGCTCTGTGTTGCTGTGCTCATCACCTGCTGGCCAATGCCTTAGCAGTGATCTGTGCCCATACCCTGGCAAATACACCTAAGTTTATATACTAAACATGAAATTCTGTGGTAGAAAATATTGCTCTGGATAGTTCAGGGCAGCTATCCTGACTATGGTCCCTCCCAGCTCCTTGTGCTCCTGCACACCAGCAAAACATGGGAAGCTGAAAAGTCTTTGATTCCCTAGCAACAACTAAAATATTAGTATATTATTAACATTCATCTCATACCAAATGCAAAGCATGGCAGTTCTTGCTACTAAGACCTGAAACCAAGACACAAATAATGGTCGCTGCAAGTACAGTTCATCAGTAAGAATTCTAGCACATCAATCTACATTTTGAATTTCATATTTTCTAAGAAAGTATCTAAAATTATGCAAGAGCTGGAGAATCCATGCTAAGCATCCAAAATATTCCGGCCTTTCAGCCCAAATATCAAATGTTCAAAGACTCCACAAAATTTGGTGTAGAATTATATTTAGATTTTCATAATAAGCCTGTCACTCTCTATTCTCCAACAGAAATATGTTCTGCCTCTGCTTCTATTATACTATTCCAGGCTGAATGTTACATTCATCAGTCAAAGTATTTACTGTTTCTCAAGGTCTCAGGAGACAAGAGGAAAAAGAAAAAAAAAAAATCAAAACAACCCTACTTTAGGATGCCCCTATAGCTTAAGGATTTGCTGGTAGAAATACAGGCTTGTCTTTGTAGGTGCATAATAACCTTGCTGGTAATTATAGCTGGCTATGCTGGTGGCTCAGTTAGAGAGAATATCTGTACTGTTAGATTCTAGAAAGTCTCAGACCTCAGATCTACCTATTTGATAAATTATTTCACTTCATATTAAAAGACAGACGAGACAGCTTCAATTCTGACACGCTCAAAAGCTTTCTTTGCCTTTATCTTTGTCCTGAGACAACCCGTAGGGGAGCACTTTGAAAAAGTGAGAACTCAATTGGAACATGTGTATGATATACATTATGATGTTAAAGAAGGACATAGGGATCACAGATTCAGTTTATGCAAAGGCAAAGGGAACCCCTGTGATTACCTAATCTGACCTCTTGTTTAAGGAAACCATAGAATTTGGTGAATTAATTCCCATTTGAACAGACTGCAACTCAAATGCTGCATTCAGTTTTGGGGCCCTCACTTCAAGAAGATATTGAGTTGCTGGAGCATGTCCAGAGAAGTGCAACAAAACTGGTGAAGGGTCTAGAGAACAGGTCTTATGAGGAACAGCTGAGGGAACTAGGGTTGTTTAGTCTGGAGGAGTTTGAGGGGAGAGCTTATTGCTCTCTACAGCTGCCTGAAGGGAGGTTGTAGTGAGGTGGGAGTTGGTTTCTTCTCTCAAAAATCAGGTGATAGGATGAGACAAAATGGCCTGAAATTTCACCAAGGGAGGTTTAGATTGGATATTATGGAAAACTTCTTTATGGAAAGAGTGGTCAGGCATTGCAGTAAGTTTCCCAGGGAGGTGGTGGAGTCCCTGTCCCTAAAGGTGTTCAAGAAACATATAGACATGGTACTTCAGGATTTGGTTTAATGGCCATAGTGGTGTTATGTCAACGGTTGGTCTTCATGATCTTAGAAGTCTTCTCCAACCAAAATAATCCTATGATTCTAAGATTTACATTAATGGGGTTCTCCACCACAAATTCTGTTCTATATCATCTGTACTGTTAGAAATGTGCATGTTGTATCTAGACCAAATACCTATCTCCAATTGCAGAAGCAGTAATGTAAGTCAAGCTTTGTGAGAATACAATTTGTACTATCATTGTACACTTTCCAACAATTTGGGGTGGGTTATTTGTGAAAAGTGAGGACTTGTTCCCCATGCAGGATTTTCCATGGGCACAACAAAATGTAAAGACAGCTTCATGTTTAATCACCACAGTAATTTTTGTCACCAGAATGTTTCTAAATTTTGTTTTGATGAGATTTCTTTAGTCACTTTAAATTAGCAACGCACATGAAATGCAACATACATGGCAACTACCAAGTATATTCTATACATCATAGGAACAGTGCCCTTTGAAGAAATTTTCCAAAAGCAACCTTACTTTCTTATTATTAAGGAGCACTACTAAAATATACAGAATCATCTACAGGATTCAGTGAAAAAATATCTAAACATCGAACACTATGTGGTTATTGGGTGGTGAATGGCTGGAGAGCAGCCCTGAGGTAAAGGACCTGGGGGTCTGGGTTCATGAAAAGCTCAACATGAGCCTGCAGTGTGCACATGCAGCCCAGACAGCAACTGAGTCCTGGGCTGCATCAAGAAAAGCGTGTCCAGCAGGGCAAGGGAGGGGATTCTGCCCCTTTACTCTGCTCTCCTCAGACCCCATCTGGAGTACTGTGTGCAGTTCTGCAGCCCCCAGCACAGGAAGGACATGGAAGTGTTGGAGTGGATCCAGAGGAGGGCCATGAAGATGATCAGAGGGCTGGAGCAGCTCTGCTATAAGGACAGGCTGTGAGAGTTGGGGCTTTTCAGTCTGGAGAAGAGAAGGCTTTGAGGAGACCTTACAGTAGCCTTCTAGTATCTGAAGGGGGCCTACAAGAAGGCTGGGAAGGGACTATTTACAAGGTCTTGCAATGACAGGACAAGGGGCAATGGGTTTAAACTGGCAGAGGGAAGATTTAGACTGGATGTTAGGAGGAAGTTCTTTACAGTGAGGGTGGTGAGGCACTGGCACAGGTTGCCCAGGGAGGTTGTGGCTGCTCCCTCTCTGGAGGTGTTCAAGGCCAGGTTGGACGAGGCCTTGAGTAACCTGTACTAGTGGGAGGTTTCCCTGCCTATGGCAGGGGGTTGGAACTAGATGATCCTTGAAGTCCCTTCCAACCTTGCTATTCTATGATCCTATGATTCTATGATTCTATGATTCTATTTACCAGCTATTGCTTATGCTTGTTTTCAGTGTGCTACCTATTGTGTCCAGAAGATTTTTTTTTCCATATTCTGCCCCTTTCAGAGCATAGAGCATATACATGTAATATTAAGAATATTCCAAGTATAATAGCACTAGCAATCAGGAATAAAGATCTTTGTGGTTGTTTCTTTATTAGCACCTCTTTTGCAGTTGTTGGAGCTATTGTGGCTTTCCAAAACAATGATATAATTTGTTCACTGAGGCATGCTGACTTCTACATGGAGTACTGTAAGTGACTACAAATGTAGATATTTGTGTAATGTACTGATGATTTTTTTTAAAAAAATCTCTCATTCTTGATGTGCAAAAGCATAAAAAAAAATTTGTACATGTTGTGTTTGAAAGTATTTTTAATTGGAAAAAGATTTTACAGATTCAGAGGGTATTGCTGTATTTTAGCTTCATAATTAACTTGAATACTGGAGTCCATATGGCAGACGAGCAATATTTAATAAAAATGGCTGACTTGCTTGCCAGAGAAAGAAGTGATGTTATTGTGGAGAGATTTATGCATTACATAATTCATGATTTTCATAGAAGACTGAGTTATGCCTAGAAACTGTTTTGTGTTTAGATTCTAGCCCAGGTATGCCACAGTTCCAGCAATGAATAATGCAGATAACATGGTGGCCTCAGTGAACTATAGAGCAGAAAAAGCAGCTGACTATCAGAAATAGCTCATTAGGAGGAAAAAAGAAAAAAGAAAAAAAAAAAAAAAGATAAATGTGAGCAAAGCATGTTACCTTCATGGCAAAACAGGAAAGACAGATTCTACTTCAAAACCAATTTATAAAAACAAGCTTGCAAAATTTCTAGTTCTTAAAGCCTTTATCCAAGCTCAATACTAATTAGACAAACAAACAAATCTCTGTCCCACATTTTTCAGATGAAATGGTAAGATATTTCATCATGAAAGTTTATGCAATGCAAATGTGGGCTATCAGCAGCATAACACTTCTAAAAACAAAATCATGTCTGTGAAGGACACAATGAGTCTGACTCATTATAGCATTGCTGTTTGCAACTCTAGCATGTAGTTAAGATCGTGTCAGCACTTTTGCTGTATAACCTATTTTGGGTTGTTTATTACTTAGCTATAAAAATTTACTTCAGGCTAAATCTCAATGTACAAGGTTTCAGGTATTGTTTGATTATTTTAAACTTTGACTAATCTATTTACCATTGAACCAATTTGATTTCTCTGAAAGATGGTGAATTTACAATTTTCTTTTAGTGTCCAGAGCATTTGCAGTATTATTGGCAAACTCATTCTGCATCATCAAATTCTTTCAGCTGTTACATTTCCAAATTTTTGAAAATCAATCATCAAAGCTATTCAGGTCTTGTCAAACAGAGAACTGCAATGTCTGAAAATAGCATACAAATAATAAAACCAAGGACCTTAATCTAAAACTAAAAACATACTTAGAGCTATAACTTCAAATGAAGTAACTCATGCTCTAAGTAACCTCCCATCTTAATGTACCTTGTGACAACTAGTTTTGTATCTGCTTCTTAATTTTCTCTAACTGGCCCACATACCTACAAAGTACAAAAATCTGTAAAATACTTCAGGGATGCATCATCTGAGTAAAACCCTAAAATACTATAAAAATATCAGTGATTTAGAAGAACTAGATCATCTTCCACCTAGTGCAATGATTTGGAGCAGCTCCACGCTGGGTACCAAAAAATACTTGCATGGAGCCATGTCTGGGTGTGTTTTCAGAGATGAGCTTTAATTGTGACCCAAGCTCTTTCCTTTCAGCAGTGCCACAGCCTGTGCAGGGGTTAAGAAAGCAAAAACACAGAGTACCAATGCCAACTGTTGAAAAACAGTTAGGTGCCAATTCTTGCATACCAATCAGAAGGTGGTGACTTAGGTTCTGGCACACTGTCAGTTTGCATCCTGAACATAAATCATATGCAGGTAACTTCTAAGGATTGCTTGAAATACTTGCATAATTTAGAAGCACTGTCCCAGGGATGGTACTGTAAACACTAAAGGTTGTCTTGCCAATCCAACCAATATCATTTGTATGTGTATCATCTGAAATTGATGAAGAGGTTTTTTTACTACACCTGCTTTCCACTCAGCTTTGCAAAAAATTGATTTAAAGGTTGATTCATCATCTGTAAAGAACAGAAATGATAGCCATTATGTGTGCAGTAATAGGTCACATATACAGCCTTCAGCAATGCAATCTGTTTTACTAGGTGCATGAATGATGAGTAAGGCATCACATTCTTCTCAAAAAGTATATTTAGGTCTTTAACTTGCCTGACATAGCATTAGTTACTGTATGGCTTTGAAATCCTATTGATAATGGTGAGCACATAGAAATCACTGGTTTGTTGTGCTGGTGAAAGATGGTATAAACAACATTTTACTCTGAAGTAATATACAATATCAGTATGGAAAAGTCTAAATTAGTTAATATATTTCCTCATCTGCATAGTTACAATGATTAACAAGTCAGTGCAGATATTCACCAGTTCATATATATGGTAAGTTATAGGCAACAGAAATACGATGGTATAATCTACTTGCTAGTTTAAGGCAAATTTAATAATCACAGAATCACAGAATTAACCAGGTTGAAAAAGACCTCTGAGATCATTGAGTCCAACCTATCACCTAACTCTTCTAATTAACTAAACCATGGCACTAAATGTCTCATCCAGCCTCATTTTAAATGCCTCAAGGGATGATGACTACACCACCTCCCCGGACAGCCCATTCCAATGTCAATCACTCTTTCCGTGAAGAACTTCTTCCTAATGTCCAGCTTAAACCTGCCCTGGCACAGTTTGAGACTATATCCTCTTGTTCTGGGTGCTTGAAAGAAGAGACCAACTCCTGCCTGGCTACAACCTCCTTTCAGATAGTTGTAGAGAGCAATAAAGTCTCTTCTGGGCCTTCTCTTCTCCAGGCTGAACAACCCCAGAACGCCCAGCTGCTCCTCACAGGGCTGTGCTCCAGCCCCCTCACCAGCCTTGGTGCCTTTCTCTGGATACGTTCAAACAACTCAACACCTTTCTTAAATTGAGGGGCCCAGCACTGAACACAGTACTCAAGGTGTGGGTTAACCAGTGCTGAGTACTGGGGCAGAAGGACTTCTCTAGTCCTGCTGGCCACACTATTCCTGACACAGGCCAGGATGCTTCTTGGCCACCTGGGCACACTGCTGGCTCGTGTTCAGTCAGCTGTCAACCAGCACCCCCAGGTCTCTCTCTGCCTGGCTGCTCTCCAGCCACTCTGTCCCCAGCCTGTAGTGCTGCATGGGGTTGTTGTGGCCAAAGTGCAGAACCTGGCATTTGGACTTGTTAAAACTCATGGCACTGGACTGTGCCCATCTGTGCAGCCTGNAATGATAGCCATTATGTGTGCAGTAATAGGTCACATATACAGCCTTCAGCAATGCAATCTGTTTTACTAGGTGCATGAATGATGAGTAAGGCATCACATTCTTCTCAAAAAGTATATTTAGGTCTTTAACTTGCCTGACATAGCATTAGTTACTGTATGGCTTTGAAATCCTATTGATAATGGTGAGCACATAGAAATCACTGGTTTGTTGTGCTGGTGAAAGATGGTATAAACAACATTTTACTCTGAAGTAATATACAATATCAGTATGGAAAAGTCTAAATTAGTTAATATATTTCCTCATCTGCATAGTTACAATGATTAACAAGTCAGTGCAGATATTCACCAGTTCATATATATGGTAAGTTATAGGCAACAGAAATACGATGGTATAATCTACTTGCTAGTTTAAGGCAAATTTAATAATCACAGAATCACAGAATTAACCAGGTTGAAAAAGACCTCTGAGATCATTGAGTCCAACCTATCACCTAACTCTTCTAATTAACTAAACCATGGCACTAAATGTCTCATCCAGCCTCATTTTAAATGCCTCAAGGGATGATGACTACACCACCTCCCCGGACAGCCCATTCCAATGTCAATCACTCTTTCCGTGAAGAACTTCTTCCTAATGTCCAGCTTAAACCTGCCCTGGCACAGTTTGAGACTATATCCTCTTGTTCTGGGTGCTTGAAAGAAGAGACCAACTCCTGCCTGGCTACAACCTCCTTTCAGATAGTTGTAGAGAGCAATAAAGTCTCTTCTGGGCCTTCTCTTCTCCAGGCTGAACAACCCCAGAACGCCCAGCTGCTCCTCACAGGGCTGTGCTCCAGCCCCCTCACCAGCCTTGGTGCCTTTCTCTGGATACGTTCAAACAACTCAACACCTTTCTTAAATTGAGGGGCCCAGCACTGAACACAGTACTCAAGGTGTGGGTTAACCAGTGCTGAGTACTGGGGCAGAAGGACTTCTCTAGTCCTGCTGGCCACACTATTCCTGACACAGGCCAGGATGCTTCTTGGCCACCTGGGCACACTGCTGGCTCGTGTTCAGTCAGCTGTCAACCAGCACCCCCAGGTCTCTCTCTGCCTGGCTGCTCTCCAGCCACTCTGTCCCCAGCCTGTAGTGCTGCATGGGGTTGTTGTGGCCAAAGTGCAGAACCTGGCATTTGGACTTGTTAAAACTCATGGCACTGGACTGTGCCCATCTATCCAGCCTGTCCAACTCCCTCTGCAGAGTCGTTCTACTCTCTATCAGGTCAATATTTGCTCCAAACTTGATGTCACCTGCAAACTTACTGATGGTGGACTCAATCCCCTCATCCAGATCATCAATGAAGATATTAAACAGGACTGTGCCCAGCACTGATCCCTGGGGCGCACCACTAACGACTGGCCACCAACTGGATGTGGCTCCATTCACCACCACTCTCTGGGCTCAGCCATGCAGTGAGTTCTTTCCAAGTCATGGGCTGCCAGCTTTGCCAGGAGTTTGCTATGGCAGACAGTGTCAAAGGCCTTGCTGAAGTCTAGTAGACTACATCCACAGCCTTCCCCACATCCATAATTTCACATCCATTTATAAATCATCTTGTGTTTGTACATCAGTTTCTTTTCTGGTTTAGTTTCTTATTGGTTTTATTTTTCTCTTCTGGGCACATATGCTGTTTTTTCTTTAATCTCTCACAGCTTCTTCTCCTTCATTCTTCCTTTTCCTGAGTTAATTCTATTCCTGCCAAATTGCACACATGCTTTTTCCTAGATGCTGATCTACAAGTCTATAATATTAGAAGCAGTTAATGCACTCGAGTGAAGGAGATGATTACGTATATTATCTATTTCTTGAAATAGATCTGCTCTTCTTGCTAGGACAATGAAGTATTGCACAAAGAAACAATTTCTGATACAGAAGTCAGTACACACATTTCCGTTGTCAGCTCTCACTGCTCAGTTAGTAAACTAAAGACTTCCTAGGATTTTCTCTGGCTCTTCATATTACTAAATTAGCTGTGAGATGGGAGAAGTGGAGGAATCAGAGAAATTGTCTTTATTTGGCATAAGGAAGGAAAGGTTGTTGACTTGCATAAACAGAAAGAATGATCTCCATGTATACTTTTAATAATCTTAAAACCTCTTTAGAAAAGAAATCTCCCACCTAATGTCTAGTTCTCAGAAAAATGTAGGTTTTGAAACACTCTTTTAAGGCATTAGAATCTTAATAGGCTGCTCTTGTTTTTATTTATTTATATGATGACAACTATTCTGAAGATCATCCCACCCAAGATATCATTTTTATTTCATTTTAAGTTGTGCAACATTTTAACCGAACATGTTTATTTTCGTAATTTAGTGTGGGAACCAAGAGTTGGCTGATAAGAATGTAAGCTGAACTTCAGATAAAAGGGATGTGAGTGTGGGAAAACATGTCAGTAACGGAGTGTGTGAAAATTGGGCTGGGAAAACCACCTGCAAGAGTGTAAGGAGGAGTGTGTTTAATAAACAGATGAATTTGAAAGTCAGTAGAATGTGGGAAGGGAAGTAAATCGTGTAAATATCTCCTTATAAATTGGAGAGGCCTATAGAATCATAGAATGGTAAGGATGGAAGGAGACCTCAAGGATCATCTAGTTCCAACCCCCTGCCATAGGCAGGGACACCTCCCACTAGCACAGGTTACTCAAGACCTCATCCAGCCTGGCCTTGAACACCTCCAGGGAGGGAGCAGCCACAACCTCCCTGGGCAACCTGTGCCAGTGCCTCACCACCCTCACTGGAAAGAACTTCTTCCTAACAGGAAGAGGCCTTTTCCTCACCTGTAGCAAGAGGCCACCTCTCCACAAACTTGCATCTGTGAGTTTGCATTTCAGCACATTGCCTTGGTAATTCAGCTGGTTTGGCCCAGAGGAGACAGCCACAGGGGGACAGTAACTACAATTTTTATTTTAGTTGTAAGCAGAGCTTAGATCCTAGACTACAGTCTGCACATTTGGCAAAGAAATTCATCTGCACTGTAGAACAGTCTGTTAATCTGTTAAAAATTGGATTGTCATGAAAGAACTAGCCTTCCTTACAATGATTTGATGTTACTGCAATAACAGGGAGTTCACAGAGACATAACTAAGAATTCTGAGAGTCATTTTGCAAGAGAAGACGCATAATTGGAATTTAATCCTAAGAATCTAACGTCTGTATCTTGCCTGTGCTGCATCTTTTGTCACTTTAACATTATTTCAAACAACGGATTTAGGATCTTGTTGACTACACCAATTTGTCATGGAGGACTGTTTTAGATCATTTAAATGATCACTGTCAAAGGTATTAGAAAACAAGAAATTTTAACATGAATTCATAAAGGTGCCATTTCACAGAGTTTGATGGCAAGGTTCACTCTATTCTTACTACATGGAAGTAACATACAAAGGAAAGCTGAGTTAGAATTATTTACACAGAGGCCAGAGATGCAAAAAGGTAAGGATAACCTCACACTGAGTCACAAGGTTGAGAATAGACTCTCTTGCTTTCTGAAGTCCTCAGAGAGCAGTCTAGATGCAGCCGAATCCAGACTTGTCACTAGAGTTGGTCAACAATGGTAGTAGCTGTGTGGGTTCTATTAGACATTCATTCAGCATGCTACCAGTCACTTAACTTGCATCCTTTGCATTCTCTCTGGTCTGAAATCTGATCCCTTGCAGCTGTTCTTCATGGTTGTAGCCTTTAAGTCTTCTTATTTTCTGGTATGGCTCTGAAGGCCCTATTTTGCTTAAATAGGTACAAGCTCAGTAAATCTGAGTTTACAGATTGTGGCCTAAGGCTTCAGGAAATCTTACTGCTGGTGTTAAGTAAGTGAAGCTAAGAAAACAGCATACTAAATCACCCAACATTACAACTCTAAGCAATTCATTCTATCTAAAACTTACTTATTTAAGCTAAACAACTAATACCTCTTAACACTGAGAGAGATCCCTGTTCAAAAAGAGGGTTGCCAGGCAAGTATTTCAGTTGTTGTCTAAGCAGAACTCAAACTGGATTCATCCAGTGATCTGACACTGTGTAAGTGATCTTTTTTCAAGGAGCAACCTTGAGAGGCATCTCACCAGGTGGATCATGGCCACACATTCATGCTGTCTAGCAAGGAAAGCTTAAAGAAGGCTCACTAGGTGGTCATATTTGTGGGATAAAGTGGTTGTCTCATAGACATATTGCATACAATGGGAGAGGTATGCACCAGACTCCTTATATCTACAACTTATAATTGTTCCATGATTAGTACTCACCGTGCTCTGCTCCTTGGTGGGTTTCCTAAAGGAGAACTCAGCCCAGCCACATTTACCCCATTTGGAGTCTGTACCAAACTGCTGCTACTTCTGTTCAATGGATCTCAAGTGTATCCATCATGGGTGCCTTGTATCACAACCTGAGTATGAAGGTTTTTTCTTTTTGTCATTCAATGTATGTTGACCCATTTCCATGTAATTTACTGCGGAAAATGTGAGGTGCTTTGTTTCTGATTTGCAATTCATTAAACCTTTCCCTTAGCAGATATGTCCATAAAGGGTGGGCAAATTCCAGGGAAGGTTGAGCAAAAAGCATCAGAGGCAACATGTTTAAATACTGCATAAAAGCTGTTGAAGAAGAATTGATTGGTGTTATGCATCCATATGTTATGTGTCATCAAGAAGGTTATAAACCCCTTGGAAGATCTAAATATTAGGACAATGTAAGGGCAACTTCATACATATGGATTCAAACTGAAGTACCTTAATTTCTTTCATTCTGAATACCCCCTTATCCTTGAAGTTTGCAATTTTTTTAAAGCTTGAAATGAAAATGAAGATATACTTTTAGCTAATTCCAATTTCAAAAGAAATATTCCTAATTATGTTATTTTCCTGTTCTTCTCATTTGCCTTCCAAATTGTACTGTATCAAAACCATTCTGTAATGCACCTATACTTAACTACATAAACTGAAAGAGACAGGAAGTATACATACTTTGAGACAGGAAATATACATACTTCATATGGATGCTAGAAGAAACATTAGTAACCGCAAATGAGACAACGATGAGGTAATGATTACAAATGTTTATCTACAGGTAGGAGTGTAACTGCTCTTTGATAAATGGCTAAAACATGGGAGTTGGATAAGGTAAGATTTCTCTTTCTGTTTGGAGGAAATAAATAACTGCAGAATGTTGTAAGGAGGAATTGCCTACTTGATCTAGTTCTTGGATCATTTTCTACCAATAAGAATTCTTTATAAATATACGGATGGGGTTTTGTTTCTGTTTTCTCCTTATGGATTTGAACAGATATTCTCAAGCAAGAGAATGCATATTTGTTAAGAAGAGTTACTGTGGAAGGCCTTTTGTTTAAAAAGGAGCTGTCTATGTTTAGCCCATATCTGTGTTTAAACTACAGCCGTTCCTCTATCACTCAGTGACCCCTTCGCAATGGAAAAGGAGAACAGAGAAAATGAGAGCAGGCTCATGGGTTAAAATGAAAAAGGATTTAATAAAACAACAAAAGTGATATTGATTCCAGTATAAGACATTCAAAGTTATACTTAGCCCAGCAAAGATATGGCAATCACACTAAATGGGAAAGCAGTCCTTGGGAGCAGTGGAAGAAAGAGAAGCAGGATCAGGAAGAGCCCACATATGGGTAGGAGTCCAAGCAGGAGGCTTCCTTCATGCTAAGCATGATGTTCACAGTACAGAATACACGTGTTAAAGAATTCAAGTCAGCTGCCCTGGCTTGACTCAAAGCTGCTAACAGCTTGCAGCCTGTGACTGGGCTATGATTCTGTTCCAGTAAAACCAGGACAGAAAGTTTGAAGGTTGCCAGTGTCAATTCAGAGACTTACAGGGAAGTAAATCTCTTTCTAATTCATTGCCCTCTTCAAATATGCCTTTGAAGCCAGAAGACTTCAAGGGTAACTTCATTAACAAAACAATTACCTAAAAAAAATAATATAAAGCAATCCTGAAAGCTGTGGGAACTGGCCCACGAAAGAGAACTTGCTGCCAATTTAAAAGTCAAAGATTATTTCCTTACTGACTAGGCTACTCAAAGAATAAAACATGTAGTGAAAGTGACTGAATTTCTCATGGCCAAACTTCAGGCCCATCTGATGACTTATTAACAGCCTAGCCCTGAGTTACAGCCCATTCTGTGCATAGAAGTGCTGAATGTAGTTTTAGCTATGCCCAGACTGGGACACGTCTAAGAATCACAAAACTGAGCTATTTGCCTCAAAATAGTTGAAATGGACTGATGCCAAAAACATTCTAAGACTTGATATTATTAATCTAGACAAATCCAAAAGTACTGGAGATGGAAAAACTATTTTCTGGTGCACTTCAATCTCCTCCCTGGCATCTTCTTTTTGCCTTTCTTTTTGCCAACTGAATGTTGAGGACAAGACAAATGAAATTAATTTGTCATTCACAGATAATTAAAGTGTGTTACAGTTAGCTGACCAATATCATTAGAAGTAGTTTAAAATTTAGAACTCATTTGGAATGGAATTTCTGTTCAGTATCAAAAACAACAGGGAGGTGCTCTATGTATCAATTTGTGTAGCTCATAAGAAGATCTTAGAGAATCTATCTTATCACAGTCATTGCAAATGCTAATCCTAAATTAGATTCAAGTAGTTTGTTGACTGATTGCATTCTATAGGGCTGCATACCATGTGGAAATGTGAAAAATCTGAACATTTTTAGACTTGGCATTCTTTTTTTTCAAAGAACACTTCTTTGAAATCATAATGCTACCTGTAAGCAAACATTGTTCCTAAAGAACAGCACATTCAAATTATATTGTACACATTAATTAATTGTTTCCCAAACTGAATTTGTTACTCTTGGTCCAAATTCTAATAGACTGAGCTAAGGCTGATTTCTCAAGCAAACTACCAGTTTTAAATACCATCCATCACCACGGCTTTTTGAGCAAATAACAAGTAACATTTTTTGTCACAATGATAGTCACAAAACCATCATGGAATTAAAAAAAAAAAAAAAAAAAAGAGCATTAAAACATTTACCCTGTTCTTAGGTAGCTATGTAAGTAATCTATAGGCTAAGATTCACAACATATTTTTTATCCTTAGCAGGAAAGGAGTAGGATAATTGGCTTGTCTGACTGCATCTGTTTCAAAAGCATCAAAAAAATTTATGCAATAGAATCTGAGGGGAAAAAAATCACATTGTAAAATGACAGACGATAATATGCCTACCAGATAAACTTTTTATATGATAGGGTTAGAGATCAAGGTTACAGTTAATAATGTGTTGCAGAAGACTGTAATTGTCTGGAATATTTTCTGATTATGTTCTTATTTCTAAGATAGTATTTTGATGTACTGCAGCTCATTTTGGACTCTAGTAGGTATTAATAGAAACATGTCCTTTAGTATAAGTAATCTGTTCCACATAGGGAGAATATATTGTTCAAAATAAGAAGACATGTTTCATTTTATAATTGGTCAAAAACTCTTGAGAAATAGTTGTTCATTCTGAAAGGTACTGTAGTGAATAAATTGCCTCTTCTGCTTCAAAAATCTACGAAGCCTTATCTGTTTTTGATTCAAGGTTTTCTTCAAAAAAAATATCGAGAGACTGAGAGAAGAAAATTCCATTCCTATCTTTTATGTAATAAGTGAAATATTAAAGGAAATGACATCAAAAATCTAATACTGTTGATTTTGTTTTGGTTTATTTTGGCAGTAAAGCTATTAATGTCTATTCTTTTAGACTCTCACTTTTTTTTTTTCTTTTTCTCTTGAGTTGAATAAAAATAAATTCCCTCTGAACTAAATCCTAGCAAATCTAATCAAAGGCAGCCACTTGACTAAAAGGAAGCAGGGGGTGGGGAGGAACTAAATTACAACTTTCTAAGAGATCCTAAAAAGCAAAATGGAAAAAAGCCATAGTCAATATAATAAATCATAACATCATAGAGAGCTTATTTGGAGGGAGTTAAGGAGTGTTGATTAAGGAGGTGTTGGTGTTAAGGTTGTAATCAGGAAGCCATTTCAAGCCTTACTTTTACATCCTGCTAAGATGCAGGAATAACATTTATTTTGTGAATAGTTCTGTGACTGATGTCAGACGCAGACGATAAAGAGATTTTTGCCCTCTTACTTCAGCTGTAAAACAAAAATATATAGAATAAATGTGTTATGAGTTTATAAAACGAGATGCGTTTTATGATTTTTCTCCCTGCTTCTCCAGGACGAAAGCTACCTCCTCCAAATATGCAAATTAACATCTGTATAATCAGAATGTGGAAAAAATAAAATGGACTCTTTACATGCTCGTATCAATATCCCTGTGTATGCATATGCATGTGAATATGAGAGACTAACACACTGCTGGGTGGGAAATCTGTAACTAAAAGCCTTATTCTTCCCTCACGCTGTGTAAATTGAAAATAATTCTGAGGAATTCAGGAGACCCAGATTTACTGCAAAAAATGGTGTCTCAGAGGAAAGAATCAAAAGGCACTGATACCTTAGGCTGTACCGTGCCTACTATTTAAACTGAAAAAAATACTTTTTATTCAAAGATACCTATTAATCTGGCTGAGACCACCCAGACAACTGTGACAGTGATCAGAACGGAAGACATGCTTACACTATGAATGGCTCCCCAAATCAAGATCATTCTTGGCAAATTATTTTTCATATAATCATACCAAAATTGCCCAGCTTTTAAGTCAAATTTCAGCAATGTTTACCTAACATACACTAATGATTATTGGCCAGGAAGGCTGGGGAGGGACTATTTATAAGATCTTGCAATGACAGGATGAGGGGCAATGGGTTTAAACTGACAGAGGGAAGATTTAGATTGGATGTTAGGAAGAAGTTCTTTCCAGTGAGGGTGATGAGGCACTGGAACAGGTTGCCCAGGGAGGTTGTGGCTGCTCCCTCCCTGGAGGTGTTCAAGGCCAGGTTGGAAGAGGCCTTGAGTGACCTGTGCTAGTGGGAGGTGTCCCTGCCTATGGCAGGGGGTTGGAACTAGATGATCCTTGAAGTGTCCTTCCAACCTTACCATTCTATGATTCTATGATTCTATGATTCTATGATCTCTATATACAGTCCAATCAAGGAAATGCACTATATCTCTTCAGGAAGTTCAGGAAGTTCAGGAAATTCAAGCCTATATGAGACCCCACCTGGAGTACTGTGTACAGTTCTGGAGTCCCCAGCACAGGAAGGACATCGAACTGTTGGAGCGAGTCCAGAGGAGGGCCATGGAGATGATCAGAGGGATGCAGCAGCTCTGCTGTGAGGGCAGGCTGAGAGAATTGGGGCTCTTCAGCCTGGAGGAGAGAAGGCTTTGAGGAGACCTTGTAGTAACCTTCCAGTATCTGAAGTAGATCTGCAGGAGGGCTGGGACTATTTACAAGGTCTTGCAATGACAGGACTAGGGGCAATGGGTTTAAACTGGCAGAGGGGAGATTTAAACTGGATGTTAGGAGGAAGTTCTTTCCAGTGAGGGTGGTGGGACACTGGAACAGGTTGCCCAGGGAGGTTGTGGATGCTCCCTTCCCTGGAAGTGTTCAAGGCCAGGCTGGATGAGGTCTTGAGTGACCTGTACTAGTGGGAGGTTTCCCGGCCTATGGCAGGGGGTTGGAACTAGATGATCTTTGAGGTCCCTTCCAACCTTACTATTCTATGATTCTATATGGAAATGTCCTTGAGGACTTTATAAAGCACACTGTCTTTTATGGACCTATTACACAAAAGTGTGAGTAGGCCTCAGTTTGTGAAAAATGAGAGTGTAGGTTGTGCCACTCTGTCATTGAATGCATAATTGTTTTACCTAGATTCAGGCTAGAACTTAGATACACAGGAGGTGCACTAAAAGTGCCCTAGAGACTTTAAAGTTACTTTCTGTTGCTATTTGTGCAGCAAAACAATGGAGTTTGTTAGCTATTACCTTCCTAAGTATTTAAAAGAATAAGTCCATGTCTAAGTAATTCCTGAAATTGGGTAATCATTAATGAATTTAATTATATTTACTTTCTTTTCACTTATTTTTCATTCAGCATTCACAATTTCAATTTTTATTCCCCAGAATGATGAAGGTTAGCATTTTTCCTCAATAATTGAGGACACTACAATCAAAGCACTATTAATTGTATATAATTACATGCCGGAGCCAAACTGCGAAGAGAAGGTTAAGCACTTAAAGAGGAGAAGAAGGAATATGAAGCAGGCAGTTTCTCTATGAGCATCTTGGAGAAGCTTCATTGCAGTCTTTGTACTGTTGGAGGGTCAGAAAATGCCCTTTTGGTGCATTCCAAAACCAGCAGTGAGTATTGTTCTGAAAGACTGGACATAGAGATTCAAAATCTTGGTCTGATCCTTTCCTCCCACTGCCTATGGAGACTGAAACTTTAAAGGGTATTAGGAACACTGTCCACAAAGCCTCTAGTGTGAGGCAGAGATCTTGTGCTACTGTTTAACCCACAGTATTTAATACATGGACATGTGTTTCTTCACTGCTCCATTACAGTAGCTCCACATATTTTCATGGTTTGATGCCTCAGAATAGAGTATCTTTTAAAGGACTTTCCAAGTATAGTTAATTCCTCGCTGAATCAGCTAGACTGGTGGAGACTCAATTTTTACAGCTGTCTCAGCTTTCATTCTAGAAAAGCTTCAAAATATTTAGCAGTGAATCAAACTCTATGGTGACTTATTGGCAGGTTTTTGCTGAAATTGAAGTGTCGCTATAGCAGTAATTCCCATTTCCATAGTAAAATTGTGTTTTACTTATCCAGCTATTTCAAAGATGGTATTGGAGAGGTTTTATTTTGTCAGTTTATATTTTCATCCACAGGACTTTCTATATTTTGGAACCCAGCATATTTTAAAAGACAATTACAATGTTGAAATGTTTTAGTTTTATTTTTTGGCAATGACAAACCACAAAATAATAATCTCCATTTATTGGGCAACAAACTGTAATCCTATTTGGTTTTTTTTTATTTTTCCCTTATTTCTGTGCTAAGCATGAGCTAAAAATTCACTCAGTCAGAAAGTGTAGAGCCTTACAATATAAAACCAAAATCGGTGATTTACAGTGTAATGAAAAGTTAAGATTTGTACTTTTATATATTATGCTTCTTTAGTGAAAAGCAACTTTTCTGAGTTGTTCATGCTGTACAACTGTCATTCACAAAAATCTCTTAATGAGAATCAATGTATAAATAAATAAACACGGTATTGTCATGGGTTGAGTTGAATCTGCTGCTGATACTTAATACCATGCTGCCATTATACTAGCTGCAAAATGAAAGAGCTGGCTGGAGCAAACTCTCATGTAGCTTGAAGTTTATATTGTAACGTGATGAGAGGCTTCCTGTTCCAGTTGCTCCTTTCAGTTTCCAGGTTTGGGGTGTTTTTTCCCCACTTGTTTCTGCTGCTGCTTCTGCATATTGCTGCACTTTTCTGCAAACAAGCTAAGGTAATTGTGCATCTTATCCTCTCATTAAACTCTCTTTACCTCAACCCAATTTTTCAGTATTACTTACCTTTTCATTACACCTTCCTGATCACTATACCTTCAACCGTGAGAAAGCATTGCAAACAGAGAATCAGAGCATATACTCCTCTCTGAACTATATGGGAAGAGTCCATCCACTTAAATTCTTATCTGTGCCTCCTGTCTGAGTTTCTTTTGTTTGGTTGGTTTGTAGAATCATAGAATCATAGAATGGTAAGGTTGGAAGGAGACCTCAAGGATCATCTAGTTCCAACCCCCTGCCATAGGCAGGGACACCTCCCACTTGCACAAGTTACTCATGGCCTCGTCCAACCNCATAACCTCGTCATCCATTACTCTTCAGAATGGTGTCAGTTGTATGCCTTTTCTGTACCATGAATTTACTGGATTGTGAGCAAACAATATGACACAGGACTGGAGCTGAGCGTGTAAGGATTCAGGTTTGTAGTCTGAATAATTTCCTGAATTATGACACAATTTTTAAAAATCATTTGGAACATATGCATATGGGAATAATACTTAAAACACAGGCTTCCATTTCGATTCTTGTAATTTTATGGTGGCTATAACCTTTAATTATCAGAGAACTCCCACGGGTCAGAGTGACTCCAGTGGCAGCATCTCAAACCCAATTAGCGACTGAATAAAAGTAGTACAAACTAGGCCCTTTTTGACTGCTAGATGAAAGTCAAGTGTATAAATGAGAGCAAAACTTCTCATGCTTGTAAGCAGCAATCTTAAGTTGCTTTTCAGAAGACATATGTTGCTGTTAACTTCCTGAAAAACAACTTTGTTTGGATGTAAGCATATGTATGCATTATTAAGACCAGTTTTGCAACTTTTACCTTATGCTTGTTTTCCAGGATTCTATAAGCATGTACATTACTTTGAACAATCAATTATTTCTTACTCACATTCCAAGTTTATCACTTCTCACTGTTTCTAGAATGTGCATTAGATAATTTTTGTTGCCAGCAATGTAATGACCCTCTCAGTTGTTTCCAGACTCTCTTAGAATGTTAATATTTCATATGCAATCACACTCTGTGAGCTGTAAAAATGTTTGTGTGTATAGAGCAACAGAACATGTTTCACATTTGAATCAAGTCATTATACTCGTGGCCCTAAACACAAAAGGAATGTGAAAGAATCTCACTTATCTTCCAGATGCTTGATTTATTCCCCAAAACCTTAAATCCATTATGTAGTTGCTTTCATGCTCTCTTATGTACCATGTCTATTTTTTTGTTAGTTCACTAGCCTGGTGACCACTTACTTGGCTATATATTTTTTGAAATGATACTGAAAGACTGAAGTTGTTATAAATAAATGAGGACCGCAAGTGCCTGTATCTACAGAATTGTTCATATAATTTACATAAATCTTTCAAAAAAGCAGGATTCATGTCTGAGAAAGACACCTCTGGATTTTAGAAATCAGATCTTGTAGCTGAGTACAGTATTTTGAAGAATAGCTTCTTCAACTACTTTATGCCTATAAGGTGTGCAAAGCAGCATATTATTTCTACTGAATGGGCAATAAGAACTTTGTACTGAAGAAGTTAAACATATCTCAGCAATGAAAGGATGGTATTCGTGACTATCATCTTGCAGTAAAAAAGCTCATGCAACTGAATGATGAGCAAGAATTTTGAGATAAGCTTGTCTGTTTTTATTTGCTTGCAGTATGCAAAACCATTAAAATATTCTTTTTTTTTTTAAGTATAATTGGGAGACAACTGCATTGTGAACAAATAAATTATTTAGCTGCTTCAGCAAGAAAAAAAAAAGGCAAAAAAAAAAGCTAATCTTGAATTTCATTCTGAAAGCTTTTGAAAGAAGAAATTGTGGTCTATAATTTTATTCCTGAAAGAAGTATTTTCTTTTTAGGATATACTGCAGAAAATGTATTTAATAAAAATGAGAACAATATTTTTCACAGAAATTTTCACATTTAAATTTCCCTTTTTTCCCCTATTAACATTTAATGCCGTTTTTCTCTTTCATAATTATTTTCTCTGATACCTTTAAGTCTCAATTAGTGATATTCTTAAGTGTTTGTGCACCTGGCTCAGAAAATAAATGCCTTCCTAGAAAAAGCATGCCACTTATTACTTCACAAAGTAATTCTATATTATTAAGACTCATAAGTAGATCAATAAAGAGTAATGAATAAATTCAGACTCATTATGTCACAAAAAACACATCATATCCATCTGACAACTGCTGACTTATGAAGGAAGAAAAGATGAAATGAGCTGCTATTAAGTTAAAAGAAAATTCTGATCAAATCCACTTGTTTTACTGAAAAAAAAATCAATTTAGTAATAAGATTATTTTGATATTCAGAATAAGATGATCTGAATGTTATCATTTCTGTTGAATTTGTAACATTTGCGCTATGAGTTTAGTAGGTAATTTTATTCTGAGGGTTAAACTAAATTTAAAGAAGATTGGGATTTATTACAAAATGTTCCTGAAGTATGTACTCAGTAGTATATAGAGAAGCACACAATTAGTATCAAAGGTAAAAATTAATTTTGTTCTGAAACATATTCATCAAAAAAAGGTGATTCCTGTTTTCACCTGTTGCACACCATGTCATTGTATAGCTCCACTGACATTTGTGATTACATATTGGCAAACACAGCCATGGCTAAATATGACTTTACAGACCTAACTGTAAATGCTATTTTAAAAATTGACTTATTTCCTATTCACCTTCACACCTAAGCTTATTTCCATGTACTATTTTTTAATCTCAAATAATTTAAAACTATGCCTATGTTCCGGACTTTTTGTGTACATAAAAAAATCATTAATCACTTTTCTTTTCCTTGTGAAATGTTCAGGAGCAGTGTTTGAGTTTAGTAAGTACATATTTCTTTATTTTTTTTTTATGATATTTATCAAGTGATGTGGTTAAGCTTTTGATGTTACATCATAGTTACAAAATTTGAACACATATTACTATAAACAGGTGGAATTAGCAGGTGAGTCTGTCTTTCCTCCCTGTAGCTGCTGTGATGAGAAGCAGAGCAATTTTAAGACTCAAGCAGACCAGACTTTTCATAATTCAGATATCATCTTACCCAAAATATGTGACATGAATTTCTGGATCAAAAGTTAATGGGACTGTAGCTGGGAAATTCTGCATGTTTTGAAGTGAAAAATATTGGGGGGGGGG
>WBNM01040817.1:0-18187 GCA_013399055.1 Ramphastos sulfuratus
TTTGTCATCCTCACAGTGAAAAGGCTTTCCATTATGTTCATGTGGAACTTCCTATACTCCAGTTTGCTCCCATTGCCCCCTGTCCTAAGGATTGGACATCACTTAGAAGAGCCTGACTACATCTTCCTGACATTCACCCTTCACATATTTATAAACATTAATGAGGTCACCTCTCAGTTTCCTCCTCTCCAAGCTAAAGAGCCCCAGCTCCCTCAGCCTTTCCTCTTAAGGGAGACATTCCACTCCCTTAATCATTGTTGTGGCTCTGCACTGGACTCTTTCAAGCAGTTCCCTGTCCTTGAACTGACTGGCCCAGATCTGGACACAATATTCCAGATGCAGCCTCACCAGGGCTAGAAGGGGATGAAAACCTCTCTCAACCTACTAACCACAGCCATTCTAATACAGCTCAGGATACCATCGGCCTTCTTGGCCACAAGGGCACATTGTGAGACTACACATCTTGAATATCCTACACAGCACTGCAGGCCGTGACACTTGTCACATAACTCCTGAGCAACATCTCAGCAACAAGTTTGGACTGTGATCCACAAACAGCTTTGCTAAGTGCAAGCTGCAGTTCATCTCCAAAAGATAACTCAGGAATACTGTTTGCTTTGCTGTAGATTTTAGATCTTCCAGTGTGTGAAGGAGCAATCCAATTTCCAAGCATCTTTTGATTCCATCATCACATACAGAAATAAAAGAAGATTAAAAACTGCTTAAACGAGGATGAAACATGTTGTTTGTCTCCAGAAAACACTTCCACCACTGTGTCAGATGATCTTGGCCACAGAGAAATTACTTCAGCAAGCAGATTCAGACTCAAGACAGAACAAAGATCTCAGAATTGCTGGGCAATTTTGAACAAGTTTCTTACACTTAGTCCCTATCGAAAGCATCCTGACAGTGAAGGCATTTTGGCACATCCTGCTACTGTAGACACTGCTGGATATCAAAAAACCCACAGATTTTTCATTGTGGCCTACAAACTCTACAGGCAAGATTGTGCTTCCACCTGTGGAAATATTCCAGGTCAGACTGACCAGGGTTCTGAGCAAGCTGATCTAGGTGGTATCACCGCAAGGGTGTTGGACTAGATGACCTTTAAAAGGTCCCTTCCAACCCAAACCACTCTAGGATTCTGGGTTTTTTTTTTAATCTGCATGTACTCTGGGGACTAAAAAAAAAAAAATTTCCTTTAGCATCACTGTACTTGTAAGGCCTTAAAATATTCACAAAATTCCAGCATGGTGAGGGTCTGAAAGGGACCTCTGAACATCATCTAGCCCAACCTCACTGCTAAAGCAGGGTTACCCACAGCAGGCTGCCCAGTATCACAATGCTGAGACAGGCTTGAAAACTCTCCAGAGAAGGGGACTTCACAACCTCTCCAGGCAGCCTGCTCCAGGGCTCTGGCACTCTCACAGCAACTAAGTTTTTCCTCATGTACAGACAGAATCTCCTGTGTTTCAGTTTATGGCCACTGCTACTTGTCCTGTCACTGGGCACCATCGAAAAGAGTCTGGCCCCATCCTCTTGCCCTCCACCCCTTAGCTATTGATAAGCATTGAGAAGATCCCCTCTCAGTCTGCTCTTCTCCAGGCCTCTCACCCCTTCCTCCTCAGAGAGATGCTCCAATCCCCTTAGCATCTTTATAGCCTCCACTGGACTCTCTCCATTAATTCCCTATCTTATTTGAACCAAGGAGCCCAATTACTTTCATTTTCTCATCATCTTATTAATACTACTTCTCCCATATCTTTGTTTATGCATGTGGTCAGCTCTTAGACACTCTCATCTAAATGGAGATACCATCACACAACTGGGGTCCTGCTGTTGTGTTCTCTAGCAATGCCTGCAAGTTTTATTTTTACCCATTACAGTAACTTATGCAGATATGAAACCAAGTTGTTCTACTTGAGTAGCACTGCTGCATCTTCGGTCATCTTCTCCATTTCACCAGGCTGGATATAAGCAAAATTATTCAGATCATTTCCACTACTATAGTAGTCTCCATTTCCTGCAGAGAATAGAGACAGGTAAGTGCACCAGTGGCTTTTGAGTCTGTCAGAGCTGAGAAGCTTCCATTTATTACATTTACAAAAGAATTTCAGTGTCTAACATTACCAATCAGAGGGATTGTCTCAAAACACACATGCTACCACAAAGGACATCTATGACTTAAAAACAATGACAATTTGCTGAAAATGAATGAATGAAAAGCTAAAGAATATTACATTGGACAGATTGGGGCAGGGAGAAGGAAATTTTCTTTTTGCTGTAAGTATTGGATAGAAAAATATTTCTTTCTTTCCCTGCCTACTTGCTCAGAGATTTTTAGTTAATTCACAACCATTCACATAGCCAAGATGTGAGAAATGTTTTCTTAAAGAGGAAAATGGAAACATAGTTAGTGCACCTCCTTCCATCTCCCTTCAGCCACATCAGAAAGATGTTTTGATGTAACAGCCAGCTTGCTGGAGAATTTGAAACATCTTGCAAGAATCTTGCCAAAAACTTCAGAAAAATCTTTGGTATAAGTGACAGGAAAAATTCCTCACTGACAATTCTACCTTAGTCTAAATATATGAGAATATTTCCTATCAGCACAGTACTTTTAGATTTATTTTATACAAGGCCAGAGAGACAGATGAAGTGTAGTACCAGTAATAACTGCTATGGTGGAGTCATTTTTCCCAGCTTCTTCAAGTGCTTTCATAATTTCTCTGTACATCTGCATAAGAGGAAAAAATAAAGAAGAAAAATATTAAAGAAGTACAAATGTAATGCTGCAAAAGATCAAGAAACAGAGATTCACACTGACAACAAGGAACTTGAGGACAGATTACCTACGGTCCTTTCAAGTATGAATCAAATTTGCATCCACAGAAAGTTACAAGTAAGGCATTTCTGACCATAAAGGCACAGGCTTGCAACATTAAAGACTTCCAGTGCAAATCTAAAGGGCAGAATAAGGTCCTTTGGAAAACAGACATTAGCTGGAAATAGCTTATTTTAAAAGTTTAAGTGGGCAAAATAATATATTGAAGAATGAGCAGCAGCAGGGTGAAGACCCTGCTGTAGAATCTTCCCAGTTGTGCAATGGGATGATCCACCTTCCCAACAGTATGGATTTCCTCTTGAGGATAGCTATGGAAAGGTAATCTAGGCACATACACAGCACTGCTGAGCCAAAGCAGGCTGCATGCATGCTTTGCTACACAGAAGGCTGCAGTCAAACCTTGTCCCCAAATACCAGGCTAGTCAGTTTTCCTGCAATCTACCATTTTAGATCAGTGTGGACCATAATCCTGTGATAAATTTCAATAAAACCCAAAAGGACACAGCAAAGTCCAATCCATAAGATTTTACCTGAATGAATGGTTTCATTTTGTACCAGGTATTTTTTCCCTAGGTTGGTATCAGAGTCAAGCTCTCATAAAATTCAGACCACCATTGTTAATAATTCTTTAGAAATTTAAGTAGCTTACCCAAGAAAGAAAAAATGTAAGTTAATACTCCTGAGTTCATTTTACCTTATGGTTGATGGCATTTTTTCTATCAGGTCGGTTAAACATTATCTTTGTGATATTGTTTTTGGTGGTAACCAGTAATGTTTCATAGCCATCATGTTTGCCCACTTCTGGAGAAGCATCTTTCTTCTGGTCAGCAGATTCTGCAGAGACCAGACTTGAGACAAGCTCAGCATATTTCTGTCTAGCATGATTCTGTAATAAAAAAAAAAAAAGGAGTTAAAAAAACGACCTGTGTTTCAGGAACAAAGAAAAGAAAAATCTCTCTTAATTAGAAAGCATTCTGATTAAGGTGAGAAGAGGAATATACTGAACATACTACAGTTAAACACTCCAGATCATGCTGAAAGTCATCTAGAAAGTGGTAGCAATAGGTCCACAAAATGAACATGTGTAGATGCTGGGATGATGACATTTATCTTGTGGGACAAGTGCCCACATCCATGCACAAGTTCACCAGAGAGATCTTTGTCATACTCTCAGCATTTACATATTCCCATTTAATCTTTGTTTCAGCTTTCCAGCTGGACGTATCTCTAACAGATTTTATTCTAGAACAAGCATTGCTGAAATTAAGAGTGCTGAAAGGGGTCTGCAGCATTTAAAAATTGCTTCAAGATACTAATTTTTATTCAACACAAACATGACATGCAAAAGCCTAATGAATCCTGCCTCCCTACTTCCATAGCAAGCAGTAATGAAAAAGAATTGCCAAGTTCTTGGTTGTTACAACCCATTTTATTGACAGGTGTCAGCAATTCTATCATCCATCGACTGCTACACATGGAATTGTCTGTTCCCTCTCCACTGTAACTTACGGAGTAGATTCTTTTACTGAAGTGTTTCTTGGCTGTTCCCAAAAGCTGCAGAGCGAGCTCAAAAAGAAACCCAAAAGCAAAAAACATCCCCCCAAGAAATTTCAAAGCAACATAAGACTATGCTATGTTCATGACATCATGCAAGCATATTTCCTTTCAAAAAAACCCTACACAACACCCTCTCTGTATTAAGCAACATCTTATGCTTAACCTCAGAAACTGCTCCTGAAGGGAAGCCTAACACAGCAGTGTCACATCTAGTTTGTTTCTGTCATTTAGTAGTAACTGAAGGACCCGTGGTACTGAAATACCATGTCAGACTTACCACAGACTGCATAAAAAAAAAATTAAAAAAAAAAAAAGAATGTTTATGGAACCTTCTATACACTTCAAGTGAAAGAAGCAGGAAGAAAGTATTTAGAGGAAGATTAGACTTTGGAGAAAAGTGATGAAAGATGTTCAAGATGTTGAGATACAGTGAGAAAGAATGAAGAGAGGCTCTCAATACCCCATCTTCTTCTAGTCTTAGTGGCACAAGACACTTTTTAAAATGATAAAGTTATTGATAAGCTGGATTACACAAATTTGCTCTGTTGCAAGAGCTGAGAAATTCAACCCAACTTTCTTAAAAGGAAGAGCAGAAGAGGACAGTGTGAAAAACATTATTTTTATGGGAAGTCAACACTGGGACAGGACAGTGGCAGCAGTCATGGAGAACTAGGTTATATGCAGTCAAAAAGCCTTGAAACACTGAAGCAGTGAAATTGCTAGAATACAGTGCAAAACATTTTGGTGTCTAAATGGGGTCCTTCAACTACCATCTAATGTATGTAGAAATCAGCCACTCACAGACCAGGCACTTCGAGGTAGAGCAATCTACAAAGTAATTAAGTGAAATAATAGGTATTGTCACCTGAGATAAGCTGCCAAGAGAATTCCATGCATCCCACTTGGCTTTCTTGACAAAGTCCAGCATACCTGGTTTTGGAGCATTGCAGGGACCTTCAGTAGCCTGAAAAGAGAGCAAACCAAAACTTTGATTAAAGCTGAAATACACTGGCAGAGAAAATGACAAGTTTTAGCTGACGAGGATAGAGAATTCAGCTGAGACAGATGGAATCGAGCGGTTGAGCAATATCCAAACATTTCGCATACCACAAAGTTTTCAGTATCTGCTATTTCCTCATATCTGCTGCCAGGCTTTCAGAAGGATTTAGCCATTATGAGACATGAGTTTCAAATACACCTGTTAAGTTCTCTTCACTCAGAAACCGTGGAAGTTTTATTCTTACAAAGAAAGTTACAGGCTTGAAAAGTGGTGAACAAGAAAACCTCCCATATAATCTATTAAGATGGCTCTTATGTCAAAGTTGGCCAGCTTCACTCCACACTTGGAGGAACAGTTCCTTGAATGTAAAACAAAAAAAGCCCCACAATACAAAGAAGCCCCACCAGAAACAACCACAATGGACAGGCAAAAGAAAGTTAGAGAGGAAAAACACCAGAAATCAAACTTTGAACTTCACATCATATTATAGGTCCAGCTGAGTGACTGTAGACAGAGAACAATGTGGCATATTCTGTTTTGCTAGGCATGAGCCATTTTCCAGAGCTGCTTCACTACATGTTACAGTGCATGGATGACATCACGCAACTGATGTAAACTGGCTCCATTTCTTTGAATAATGTTTTTTATTCCAGACATCATTTGTAAGATGAAACAGGTTTGGCTGCTCTAAGAATACAGGTAGGGTTTGAGGGACTGGAATCTCAAGAAAAGCTCTCAAGTTCTGGAAATGAAGAGCTTAAGACACAGTACATTTGAACAACTCTTATTTTAAATAAATATTTTACAGCTTCATCCCCTCAGGTGCCCTTTATGACACAAAACAAGTCGAACGTACCTGCTTAAACAAAGCATAGAGCTTCAACTTAGTTTCATTCCCAGGATCATTTTTCAAAAGCTTCAGTTGTTCTTGAGCTTTTTCAAAGTCTTTTTGGCTGACTTGCATGGCAGCTGTAGTCATGTGCAGGTGAGCTGAAGGAATGCAAACAGCTTGTGCTCGCCTGTTGGTAAGTGGAAAAAAATCCCATTGCTTGGGTTTTGTATAGGATTAGAGGACAAATAAACATGCTGCTTTTAAAAAGTGTGAAGTAAATGTGAAACGGTAATAAAACACCAACAAAAGCAAGATATGACAAGAAAGTTGCTTTAGAAGTTTGCTGTAGCTCCAACATAATTAACTTTTATAGAATATGGCATTATCTGGGAAGGAATAATAAACTGCACCAGTACAGGTTGGGAAGTCATCTGCTAGAGAGCAGCCCTGTGGAGAAGGACCTGGGAGTCCTGGGATTCATGGGACAGCTATGTGTCCTTGTGGCCAAGAAGGCCGATAGGATTCTGGGATGCATTATGAAGAGTGTGTCCATCAGATTGAGGGACATTCTCCTCCTCCTCCACTCTGCCCTGAGGAGGCCCCCCCTGGAATACTGCATCCAGTTCTGGGCTCCCCAGTTCAAGAGAACAGGGACCTACCTGAGAGTCCAACAGAGGGCTACAAGGACGATTAAGGGGCTGCAGCGCTGCTTTGTGAGTAAAGGCTGAGAAATCTATTTAGTCTGGAAAGGAGATGACAGAGAGGATCTTATCAATGTATATGAGGGGTGGGTGTCAAGAAGGAAGGGACAGCATCTTCTCACTTGTGCCCTGTGAGAGGACAAGGGGCAATGGATGTAAACTACAGCACAGGAAGTTCCACCTCAACATGAGGAAGAAATTCCTTACTGTAAGGTTCACAGAGCACTGGAACAGGCTCCCCAGAGAAATTGTGGAGTCTCCTTCTCTGAAGACTTTCAAGACCTGTCCATGTGTGTTCCTGCTCTGGCAGAGGGCTTGGATCTGCAGAGCTCACTTTCAACCCCTAACATCCTACAATCCCTCCCCAATATGTAAAGGGCTGGATTTCATAGAATGGTAAGGTTGGAAGGAGACCTCAAGGATCATCTAGTTCCAACCCCCTGCCATAGGCAGGGACACCTCCCACTAGTACAGGTTACTCAAGGCCTGATCCAACCTGGCCTTGAACACCTCCAGGGAGGGAGCAGCCACAACCTCCCTGGGCAACCTGTTCCAGTGTCTCACCACATTTGACACTACCAGATGACTAAGTGGTGGTGAAATAATATTTCCTGCTTCTGGAATAAATGGAGCACTATAGACTCTGTCCATGAAAAAAGTGAGAACCACAGAACATCTCTGTTAATAGTTTGAATTTGAATGTCAGTATGCAACATTCACAGCTTTGCATGTCTGTGAACTAGGACAAGTATGCAGCTTGTCTGCTTTTCATGATCCTCACTAGCATATGTGCTTCTATGCAGAAACACACCAGATGTTAAACTGCTGAGGAAGCAACCCACTAATGTTCTAACTGACAGATTCAGAAGACTGGGTCAAGGTTTAACAAGTTTACCCTTTAACCAACTGGAAGGCTATTCAGCCAACTTGTGGACTTTGCCTCCAGCAGCAATAAAAGCCCTTTGAATGGAAAATGTGTACCTAAGTGGATACAGATACAAGTGTTTTAACATTGAGTTTCTTTCATTAGTCTATCCTGGAGCCACAGAACACGTTTGGGGGGAGGCTCTGAAAGCAAGCAATGCATTTTTAAAGGTGCATTTAGAGGATGAAGAAAATGAGAGTACAGGAAGATGACCAGTGGTTTCCTTCTCCAGTTTTGCCAGCCATCTCTGGAACTACTTGAATGCTGCTGTTCCCAAAATTATCTGCATTTCTGGTACAGGTGATTTTTTTTGTCAGTCTAGGCAGTGACTATACTGAAGTGGACTCAACGTTTAAAAAGGAGTATCTGTGTCTATAACATGTTTGACAAAATGGACTCTGCTCCAGTTATAAAGCCTATTATAAAGAGGCTTTAAGAATTTCTTTTACACATAATTTAAAAGGGACCATAAATTAACAAGAGCTGATGATGGGTAGTTGGGGAGAAGGGAAAAGCACAGCAGCCAGTCTGAAGGTTTTTACACACATATTCAGGGTTAAGGACTTCTGGCATTTAGCACATCAAGAGTTTTCTTCCTCATTAAGCATGCAAAGGGACAAGTTAGAAGAGGCAGAGAAAATTATTTGATTAAATTAAAAAAATTTGGCTGGGAAAAAAAGTACCTTTCAGTAACCTACTTTCATTTGGTCTTTGGTTATACTCAGTTTTACTTCTTAGTTACAAAAATCTTTGGGTAAAATACAGTATCTATCCACCTCAAATGCTCCATCTTTCATTATTCTTTTCTTCCTTACCTACTGCTTTGTAAGAGGAGATTGTGCAACTTAGCTGTTTATTGAAGTCTGAAGTTTATAAGAAAAGGCCTTTCTTCTGTAGTTCTCCCTTGCTGCTTGTAGCTCAGTTCTTTGCAGGATAACTATGGTTCACTCTTCTGTCTTCCCATCACAGGACATTTACTATTTGTCAGCAACGATCACCACTTTTCAACATGCTATGGCTATGCTGACTGCTACCATTTCTCTATTAAAACACCAAAAGATGAAAATGCAAATGAAAGATTAAGATATTTGACAATTTATTCATCTGGAGCAGGATGTCCTTGTTCAGAGAGATACATGAAGAGAAGCAGAGCTCCCTGACCCCAAGTAGATCACAGAGTGAGGAAGGGATGACTCGCCACCTGTCGACACATATATTTTAACAGCCTCACTGAAACCACACAAGGCAGGCAGAGAACCTGGAGCCTGACCTACGATATGTGTTGAACCTTCACTTTGTTCCAATCCAAGAAGAAAAAGATGCTTAGGAAAGGAGCTCAAAAAAATCCCCTCTATATTCGCCCTACTCATCTACTCACTACAAGAAAGCTAAATCATTTCCCTCTCAAAGGAAGTAAACCTTTATTGCTCTGCACCTTGCGGGCACTTAGTTGCCACTGCCCTACTGCTACAAATTACCTGTGTTGTACTGGTACCAACGGAAGAGTGATGAGGGCCTGGCAAACTTCCCCAGTCTGGTAGGAAAACCAACTCCCACCAGAAAGAGAATCACAACTTGGCAGGACAGCCATGAAGTCCACAACGAATGCCTGTGTGCTTCAGCAAGATCACTCACTTGGTACTTTGGAAAAAAAAAGTATCACTGCCTGACCCTGAAACATCAATGCCGACAATCACTTCATATTTGTTCCCTTGACTTAGACTGTTCCCATTTGGTCATTCTGGGTATCCTGCTAGCACATCTTACCTATTCTACCTGCTCTTTTTGCTGATAAACATTCAAATATAAAAGGTTCTTAATAGAGATTTTTAAAGTCAATTACACGTAAAGTAGCTTCTCACTGTTTAGCAAATTTTGTTAAAGAGCCTCTCATTACAGTGTAGTTCTGTAACTTGTATAAGGACTTTTAGAGTTAAAAATGCCAACTTCTTGTACAATGCTGGCTGCTCATTCTCTAACTTTTAAAGCAAATTCGTTACCTCACAAAGACTAAACAAAAATCAAAAGACCTCTGTAGACAGGACGTATCAGGCATGCTCAGCAAAAGGAAGGTATGGATATACTTGAACTCCATCTTCCATCTACTTAATAAAGGTTTTCTTTTAAACATTAGTAGATCCTGAGGAAATAAAGCACAGACAAAAGCAGTTAAAAATCCTAATAAGATTGAAAGCAGCGGGTGGTGCTAGAAACAGAGGTTTAAAACTCCTGACAGGACTGGAAAATGCTCATTTCACATTACTATAACTCCAGAAAGACAAGGAAGAAAAAAAAAGATTATGAAGTGCTACCAGACCAAAAAAAAAAAAAAAAAAAGCAGTACATCAAACTGTCCAAACTGTCACTCAGCTGAATCCTGAAGCACATGCTTAACAGAAAATCTATCTTTTGTGCACTACATGTAATACTTCAGATAATGCAAACAGCATCTTTTCTTTGCCATTTCAAAAGTGCTGCCATCTTTTGTACTGCTCTTTCTATATACTCCCTATAAAGGACAGGTAGCAGCACAGTAACTACTACTTTTACACAGAACTTGTATTACAGCACCATGAAGTGGCAGTATTTCTGCTCATGTTTTTCCTTCCACTTCAAGAGAAAATTAAACAAAATACTGTTTTGCTAGAGCTATTGTAGAAAGTTGTATGGGATGTTTTGGGTTGTTGGTTTTTCGTTTGTGGGTTTTTGGGAGTCTTTTTTTTATAAAATGCAATCAATTCCCACAAACCTCAAGGTGACAAGTGTTTGGTTATAACCTGAAACAAGCTTCTGATTTTGTGTCCTCTCTGGAGTCCCTGCAAAGAGCACACATTGCCCAGACCATCACAGTTTCTGAGGCACCGGCCAGCATTTCAACTGGTCTACAAAGTTCAAGACTCCAAAACTTATTCTAAGAGCTTCGCTAGGTCTGCTCTGGCAACAGCAACCACTGCTCAGAGGCTGCTCTGAAGTACAGCAGGGCAGCACTTCTGCCATTTTCATTCTCCCTCAAAATTATCTCAAAACCTATCCCTGGAGAAAAAAGAAAGGGATCTGCAGATGACACCAAGCTGTGTAGCACAGTCGACTTGCTAGAGGGCAAGGATGCCATCCAGAGGGACCTGGACAGGCTGGAGAGGTGTGCCCAGGCCAACCTCATGACATTCAACAAGGCCAAGTGTAAGGTCCTGCACCTGGGTAGGCACAATCCCAAGCACAAATACAGGCTGGGTGGTGAATGGCTGGAGAGCAGCCCTGAGGAAANGGAATAGCAATCCTTGATGATTAGTTCAGCTGCACCAATGGATGCAGGAGCAGTGCGGTTGGAAAAGGTTGACACTGTCAGTAACTGTAGCAACTGTTAGGCAATGAGGCATGTGAGGGGAATAGGAATCAGCATTTTAAATGTAATTCCAAGAAAGTAAGTGCTGGATCCTCTGGGGAAGAAAAAAAAAAAAAAAAAAAAAAAAAAAAATCACATTCTGAGACAGGGACTTCTCTTGCTTTTTCTCCTCTCAAGATTTCACATTAGAGCCTCTAAAAAGTTGTGTGTACTTGACACGTGAACATCTTTTCCTTTCCAATTTGTTGACCTTGAAAAATCCTGCTGCTGCTTCCACAAACATCCCAATGTGGAAATTTTCACTTCCCCTCATTTGCATGCGCCTCTTTCAAGACCCTCTGCCATTACTTAAAACTAATCCAGAACACAGGCAGAGGAATTTCAGACTTCATTCAGAAGATGGAGAAGCAGAGACCAACAAATTTTGCTTTCAAATTAAACCCAAAACCTCAGATTTTTCACAGCAGCAACCTTTATACCTCACAATCAACAAATCAGCTAACTCGCAGTAACTGCTATTCACAAGTAGTCTGTGCTGTCCCCACCTAAGCTGGCAAGCTCATTGTTAAGCCCTGCTAACATGCACCATGGCAGTAGGTTAGTGGTAATCCAAGTTAGGTGGCAGCAGGTTACCAGTCAGTTGACAGAAGGTGAGCAGCCAAAGTCATTTTGGTTCTTGCTGCACAAAGAAATAACACGTTTCTGTTTGGTAAAGCAGCACTCAGCAGGCTCCTGCAGACATCAGAATAAACATCACATCTTAGACCAAAACCCAGCAGCCTAAGAAAGTTATTCTCTAGAAATCAGTACATTTGGTTCACCTGGGGAAGCAAATTTGTATTAACCATGGTGATAACATGGAGGTGTTGATGACTCAGAACTTCACTTTTCCTAAAAAACATTAAGCAACTGTGTCTCTCTGCTCTACCACCACCATCCCTAGCAAGATCCTACTGGACTGCAGTTAAGTGCAGAGTAAGAATCTACTGCTACCAGAGAGTAGGATTTAAGTGCTCTGGTACACTCATAACACAAGCTTCTAGTGTTCTGGCATTCCCAACATACCTAGCTAGCAAAACAGATCAGTGCAAACATTCTGTAACCAATTCACTTAATGTTGCTTTAATAGGAGAAAGGAAGTCAAATGAGTTCTTCCTTTACATTATGGCATTTCAATAGTTGCTCTAAACACAAGTTTGGTGTACAAATCCTTATCAGCTTTTACTATTTTACACTCCCACGCTGTTTTGACATATAAAAACTAGCAGATAATGATGTCTCTGCTGGCAAACTGAAGTGCTGAATCACTGTTGCTTCAAGTGGCTCAGCTGTGCTCAATAGTTTTGGTTTTCAGTATTACAGACTAGTTAAGAATGAAAGATCTAGATGAGCATTCACTGAGCTCTGAAATGTTCTGCTCTTTGAGCCGTATACAGATACAGTTCATATTCTCTCCTCGCAGCTGTTGCGAGAGAAATTGGGATCATTTCCTGAAATGCCTGCAAGAGCTCTCTCTTTCCAGCAGACTTAACTGGACATGCTGCATTCACATCCAGCATGACAGAACTTCCTGCACACCCTTGGTCCATGTAAGATGTTTCTGCAAGCAGGGAAATTTGCAGACAGATATTCTCTGAAACGTTCAAAAGCTACAAACAATGTTAACAAATATAGCTGTGATACTCACACACAGGATGTTTGTTGAGAAACACTCAAAGTTTATTGTAGTACCTGGAATGCAATAAATTTAAATAGGTTCTTTATACATCCCTGTCCAAGATGACTTTGACAAAACCCACTAATACTCCAGCTAGTCCAGCTGAACCAGTGAAAGACAACACATGATTTGCCTGAAGCTCACCTTCTCTTCTATATCCATGACACCTTTTTTTTTTTTTTTTGGAGGGTTAGAGAGTCAAAGAATCTGTAACCGTACAACCTAATTCTCAAGAAATCATTTTTATTCCCGATTAAGAAAGGAATGAACTCTACTCCACACTGGTGAGGCCACACCTGAATTACTGTGTCCAGTCCTGAGCTCCCCAGTACAAGAGATTCACAGACATACTGGAAAGAGTCCAGCAACAGGTCAGGAAGATGATTACAGGACTGGAGCATCTTACATATGAACAGAGGTTGAGAGAGCTGGGACTGTTCAGCCTGGAAAAGAACAGCCCCACAGGGATCTTATATATTTACATCTAAAGGGATGGTACATATCCAAAGGGATAAAAACAACAGGGATCGAGGCAGTGGGCATGAACTGGAACACAGGAGATTCCTCCTGAACATGGGTGAACATTTTCTTACTACAAGGGTGACCAAGCACTGGCATAGGCTGTCTGGGGAGACTGTGGAGTGTCCATCCATGGAGATACTAAAATGCTGCCCAGAGTCTTCGGCAACCAGAAGACCAGGGCTCAAGACCAGGGCTCAAGACCAGGGCTCAAGACCAGGGCTCAAGACCAGGGCTCAAGACCAGGGCTCAAGACCAGGGCTCAAGACCAGGGCTCAAGACCAGGGCTCAAGACCAGGGCTCAAGACGGCCCTGCTTCAGCACAGAGGTAACAGCAGGAAGTGCACTAACTTTTAACAGCTCATCTCTAGACTTTGAAGCTGTAGCTCTTCTGACAGTCAGGTGGATGCCCTGAGAATCTGTTTCAGGGGAGGAATCACAGTTATCTGTTCTAGGACACTTGGAAGAAAAAGGAAGACTATATTTGCTATTGACTGTGATTGTCTGAATTCCTAGCTGGCAGGCTCACTCTGTAAAGTCAATCTCCATTCAAGGACAAAACCAAGCCTGAGATGAACGACACACCCAGACTTTGTAGTCAGGAAGCCTACTCAAGGATGAATCTACAGGATCAAGACAGAAAATAATCCCCCAAACTACTGACTGAACGTATTAGGAAAGGTCTTTCACAGAGCAAAACCCACTATGACCTCCTTGATGCAATGCATGCAGTGGTTGGTAATTTGGCAGCTTGTCCTCAGGTATTAGAGGGGCTGAGCACAGGTAAGCTTAGCTTCTGAGTGATGTCCAACTGGATCTTTTATTGTGATTAGCTTTACATTCTCAGAAACAGAATTAAGAGTCAAAAGGGAGTCAAGTGCCAAACCATTTTGTTTACCCAGGAACAGGTATAGCTACCACCGCGATCTGTAGGGAGCACTAAGCCACAACACCTCAAGCAGGAGTGGGAACAGGAAGAAGGAACAGCAAGTACGCACAGAGCAACACGAACAGCGTCGGAATGGCACGAGTAGGAACGGTGGCAGCGGCAAGTAGAAAGGGCAGCTCAGGGACAGCAAATAGGAACGGCAGCTCCTCCGGAGAAATGGCAGCTCGCAGGGATGCCGACGGCGGCTGTGGCCTCACAACAGACCCCAGGACCCGCGTGCTCCGCCACACTGTGACATCTCCTGTAACTTCACACCGCTGCTAAGAACAGCCACGGCGCCCCGCGCGGCGCTGGAATGCACGCCCGGTGCCATCGCTCGGAAGTCTTCAGGGTCCTAAAGTCCCACGGTGGGCTTCAGACCCAGGCCCATGCGCGGGGGACCAAGGTCAGGTTTGTGTTGGTTCCGCGTGTAGCTTCGTGTAGGGACGAAACCTTCGTGGATTAGATTGTTCTCCTAACGATGTTGAGACATTTTATATATATACACACACGTGTGTGCATGTACACATGTATACATTATGTATATGTATTGTATGCATACATATATAACGTATATGTATATTATATACACACTTTTTAAAATTTCCTTACATTCCTTGAAATGGTAATGCTTGCTAAAAGCAAATTTCCCCCTCTGCTGCTGCTCAGGCAATCACAGAGCAGGCTGGACTGAACTGCAGGTCCACATGCCCTCTGCCACAAGGAACAAGGTTCATCTCCAAGCTACCCTAGCTACAAGGTATATGAAATGTCAAGAATTAGAGCAGGATCTACAAGTAACAACTCCTGTGTGGATTACTGTAACCTAACTTTACTTTTGGCAGAGCAGTAAGATTACTGGAGTGGAAGGAAAGGGCAAGAAAGTTCAAAGCCCCTTCATTTGGGGACTTAAAGCCTGAGCTCTAATGGAAGTAGGAATCCATTCTAAAAGGCCTCTTGCTTCCTCTCTTCTGGTGGGGTAGCTAGTATTGAAGTACTTGGCAATGGTTTCTGTTTCTCTGTGAAATAAAGGATGACTTAACAAGACCTTCAAAATCTTGGCTCACAGTTTTGATGGAGTTTAGTGATTAGAGTCTAAATTTTATTATAGTGAACTTCAGGGGACCTTGGAAAACACTCACCGCAATCAGGGAGCTCATCACTATATAAAGGCTCAATCATTTCCTACATCAGAATAATGAAGTGACATCCAATCTGAACTAAATTTCAACATGTAATAGTTGTAGGCAGATTCTTTTTATACCAAATCAACATTTAAATTATCCTTTTGAAATAGAAGAAAACCCAAATCACAAATATTCTTACACTGAATACAAGAAGGTAGGAAAAGTCCAACAAAACTGGTTCAATCTTCTGTATGTGTTCACTCTAGCAAAGGTGAAACCAGTGAAACTTCCAGGGTCTGCTTTGGCATTCGTATAAAAACTGAGGCTTATTAGAGTAAATTAAATCTGCATAGAGCCCAGGTAGAATGTAATGTTTTGCATCATGAATTCTGCATTCCTGACATTCAAGTGTTTTTCATTTTTTCACATGTGCAACACAAATTTGCTATAAATCAATCAATTTCTGCTCTGCTGAGGACTGTTGTACAAGAATCAAGGACATCTTGCTTGATCTCTTCACTAGACTGCAGTTGCAGACCGAACATAATTTGCAGTGTGAGAAGTACAAGAGAAGTGAGGAATATCCATAGAACCACTTTGGTTGGAAAAGATCTTTAAAGATCCTTGAACCCAACCACTATTTTATGAAAGCTGGTACTGAACATTGTCCCTCAGCACCACACCTAAACAGCTTTTAAACTTCCCTGGGCAGCCTATTCTGTCTGATAACCCTTTCAGTGAAGAAGTTTCTCTTCATGTCCAACCTAAACCTCCTCCAATGCAACTTGAGGCCATTTCCTCTTGTCACTAGGGAGAAGAGACCAACCCACCACCTTGCTCCAACCTCCTTTCAGGTAGCTGCAGAGAGCAAGGACGTCTCCTCTCAGCCTCCCGATGAGTAGCATCTTAGAATGGTACTATCCAAAGACAACATCTGCTACATAAGCAAAAGCTCAAGATTAATTCCTAGCACCATATTAAGTGTAAAAATCCCAAACATTTGGAAAATGTATTTATATTCTCCTCAAGAAACTCAGAACTCACTTTTGAAGGGAAGTCTTAAAAAGTATGGGCAGAAAGAAACTGTAATTGCTCATATCAAGTGCACATACTTGAGAGCCATGGCTGTTCAAGCCATGCTTGAGAGCATTGATGTCAAGCCCACCAAAATTCAAGAGCAAACCTTGTAGTTCATCACCACTATTTGCATTCACATTTACCAGATTCTTTTGAATTCATCAGCAAAGGTATTACAGTACCACCTAGGGCTCCCTGACTTCAGCAGACAAAGCTGATATGGTCACTCTAACTTCAATGAACAACCGCTTCAAAGCAAATGGACTACAACAGAAAGCTATGTTCATAGAATCAACCAGGTTGGAAGAGACCCCCAAGATCATACAGTCCAACCTATCATCCAGCCCTATCCAGTCAACTAGACCATGGCACTAAGTGCCTCAGCCAGTCTTTTCTTGTATACCTCCAGGGATGGCGACTCCACCACCTCCCTGGACAGCCCATTCCAATGCCAATCACTCTCTCTGTGAAGAACTTCCTCCTAATATCCAGCCTAGACCTCCCCTGGCACAACTTGAGACTGCATGCCCTCATTNTCTTGCAGGCAGAAAAAGAGTCAACACCCAAGAACCTGGAACCCAGAAGTAGCAACTAGAACAGGAAGCCTCCCATGTTGCAACCTGAATTTCAAGCACAATAATACTCTGATCCAGTTGGCACTTCCATTTTTTGAAGCTGGCATGACTGCAGCACTGTATGAATAACAGCAGCAGGATTCATCTCAATCCATGACACCTAGCAGAAAATCTTCTGTTCCACTTGATCTGACCTACTGTGAATGCAGACACAGCCCCACAGCAGCACCAGTTGCTGTGGGGCCTCTGATCTCAAACAGCTGAATGCCAGAATGTATGTACAGCCCCATAGTAAGACTCTTCTAAACATCCTTTTGTGACAGTGTTCCACCTCCTCAGAGCAATTCACACTTGGAAAAATTACATAATGTGACAGAGCACAACAAGAAGTGGAGAAGAGCTTGTGGGACACACAACTCCACGTCTGGGAGGATCAGTTTGCAACAGCAACCAACAACAACAAAAAAACCAAACCATCACCCAAACACAAAAACAACACCAAGCAAACAGGCAGCTGTAACAAAATAGCAGGAATTCTTTCATCTTTACATTTGTAGGAGTCTTCCTTTCCCAGTGCTCCAAGGATATATCTCCTTGAGTTTAGATTGCAAAAAAAGCTCCCTAAACACATTGGAGCAGCAAGGTTGCTACTCTTTGACATAGTTCTGCTGGTGTACTTCTGGTATAGAAATAGGACCCAACCTCCTGGTGTTTCACCATTGGAAAGCTGCACAATAACATTAAGCTGTTACTCACATCGGTTTGGACCCTATTTCACAAGCAATCTTCTTGTTTCAAGCATCTGACTCTACTAGCCTAATGATGTCCAGGAGGCCACTCTTTTATGTGTTTTCCAGTTTAAATAATTTCCCTTCTTCTCACTCTGACAACTTAACCACATGAAACCAGTAATGTTTATCTGTAGAATAATTTCTCACAAAGCTCTGGGAGAGAAATATTACTAGTTAATGCATAAATGGCTATAGCTTTCTGTTTAATATGCACTCATGCCTAGAGGAGATACTTCACAGTATCACAGTA
>WBNM01040818.1:9433-20875 GCA_013399055.1 Ramphastos sulfuratus
CCCCCCCTTTGGTATTCTGAATAAAATAATTGTACAGCTCTTCTCATGTGTCAAGTCTCTATTCCAAATGTCAAACATTATCCCCAGTATTACAAGTGCTGAACGAAGATGTAAACACTGACATGTTGCTAATTAGGCTTCATCGGGAAATTAGAATGCAAAGAAGGGTACCAAGGGAATTGTCCAGACATGAGTTTTAACAATGCTGTTACTGCTCCCCCACAGTAACTTTTAACAATATTGAGTTCATTCCTCTCACAGTATGCCCTGCCAAGAAACAGATTTGAATAGAGGGCCCTCATTAGCAATAAAAGTTTGGAGGGTGGAAGTGCTGCTTGAACTTTGCATTGCTGAAGTACAAGCAAAGAAAAGCACTTTGCTGAGTTACTAGAAGTGTCTGCACAAGCCAGTCTCAGCCTGCCAGTTTCACTGTGTCAGCTACTGCTCCTGGGTTCTTAAATGGCAACACAGACCTTTTCAACTTCTATCTAGGCTTTGCATTGTGCTCTGGGAGATGCTATGTGAAGGCTGATAGACTTATGGAATGAGTAGTAACACTCAAACCTTTTTTCACCTGCTCCCTGTTTGCTTGTCAGTCAAATTTAAGGTATTAATGATTCTTGAATGTAGTGGTTTCAGGCAGGAAACTACCTAAGAGTTATTCAGGATTGCTCCTTGATTGTATTATAAGGACCCACTACCTTTGTGGTAGTGTAAAATATTTACGTTCTACTACTGACAGCACTGCTGAATCAATCTGAGAATGAAGCGTTAAATATGAACTTCAAGCAATTTACAGATCAATAGAACTGTAAACTGAATTTCTGTAATAATATCTTTATTAAGTCATGTTTAATTCCAGTTCTCAAGGCACAGCTGTACATCTAGCATAGGACACCTAGGTCCATTTTAGGAAATGTTCATAATAGTGCGGTTCTCAGATCAGAGTTTTAAACACGCAGGACAACCTGCAAACCTGTGTTCTCTAGGAGTCAAAAATCTTCAGCAGTTGGAGGGTTCATACAGCTTGGACTACTCTTGCCAAAACTAATGCAGCTACCATTGTGGCTGAAAGGCAGAAGTCAGAACTATAGGATTCCTACCATTCAAAAGTAACACTGAACCTAGCATGTGTGAACTCATTTCGGAAAGAGCAAACGTGTCTGAAGTGCCTACAGAGGGACTTAATGATTGCTCCTTCAGCTAGGCTAGAAAGAATTAACATAAGGCATCTGAATGTCTGTGTACAGCTCTGGACCTCCTGGCACAAGAAAGACATGGCACTACTTGAGCATGTCCAAAGGAGAGCCATGAAGATGATCAGAGGGCTGCAACACCTTCCCTGTGAAGAGAGCATGAGATAGTTGGGGTTATTCAGCCTGGAGAAGGTTCCAAGGGGACCTTATAGTAGCCTTTCAATATTTAAAAAGGGCCTACAAGAAAGATGGAGAGGGCCTCTTCAGGGAGTGTAGTGACAGGATGAGGAGTAATGGTTTTACACTAAAAGAGGGTAAATTTAAATTTAGATTTAGATCTGTCTCTGATTAATGGAGGGAAGGGACTCAAATACTGTTACATATAATTCATAGAAGAAAGAGACAACTTGAAAAAAGTTCTTGGACAACAAGAAGGTAAAATACATTCACAGTCAGACTCTAAGGTGTGATCATCCATTAGAAAACTCTCACATGAACACAGTTAAGAAAATTCCTGTTCTAGATACTAAAATAAATGTCTTAAAAAACAGTGAAGTGTCTCATCTTCAGTGTGTGCAGAAAACAGAAGCCACTCTGTGCTGGGTTAAAAACTGGCTGACTGGCCAGGCTCAGAGAATGGTGGTGGTGAATGGCAGCCAGTCACTAGTGGAGTGCCCCAGGGATCCTGCTGGGCCCAGTCTTCTTTAGTATCTTCAGTGATGATCTGGACCAGCATCAGTAAGTTGCAAATGAAACCAAGTTGGGCGCAAATGTCAATCTGTTAGAGGGTGGGAGGGCTCTGCAGAGGGAGCTGGAAGGGCTGGATAGATGGGCAGAGACCAATGCCGTAAGTTTTAACAAGTCCAAGTGCCAGGTTCTGCACTTTGGCCACAACAACCCCATGCAGCACTACAGGCTGGAGAGCAGCCAAGAAGATAGAGACCTGGGGATACTGGTTGACAGCTGACTGAACATGAGCCAGCAGTGTGCCCAGGTGGCCAAGAGGGCCAGTGGCATCCTGACTTGTATTAGGAATAGTGGGGCCAGTAAGACTAGGGAAGTTATTCTGCTCCTGTACTCAGCACTGGCCAGGCCACACCTTGAGTGCTGTGTCCAGTTCTGGGCGTCTTAATTTAAGAAAGATGCTGAGGTGCTTGAGCATGTCCAGAGAAGGGCACCAAGGCTGGTGAGTGGGCTGGAGCACAAGGCCTACGAGGAGCAGCTGAGGGATCTGGGGATATTTAGCCTGGAGAGGAGGAGGCTCAGAGGAAACCTTATTGCTCTCTACAACTACCTGAAAGGAGGTTGTAACCAGGTGGGGGTTGGTCTCTTCTCCCAGGCACCCACTAACAGCACAAGAGGACATAGCCTGAAGCTGCACTAGGGGAGGTTTAGGCTGGATGTTAGGAAGAAGTTGTTCACAGAAAGAGTGACTGGCATTGGAATGGGCTGTCTGGGGAGGTGGTGGAGTCACCATCCCTGGATGTGTTTTAAAGCAGACTGGATGAGGCACTTACAGACATAATTTACTTAATTACAAGGTGATAGGTTGGACTGGATGATCTCAAAGATCTTTTCCAACCTGGTTAATTATATGATTCTGTGATCTGGTTCTTCTTCATTTTGTTCCTTGATTTGGGGTTTTAAGTAGACTGATTTACTGTAAGACAATGTTAACACCACTGTTGACTACATTGTCCTGCAATGTCAAGCAGACTTACACTCAGTGAACTTCGTGGAATGAGCAGGAGCGTTCCTGGACTCTGCAAAGAACCTGGTTGCTTACAAATACCTGAACACTATATGTGCTGATAATTGAAAATTAAAACTGAAATGCAGAAAGCTCTGTACATTAAGGTGCCTATCACCCCACTCACCAATATTTTTAATGTGAAAAATAGTCACACTTTAATCATAAAGGAGTTTTAAATAGATTAACAGAATCTAATGGCCAGTAACTTCAAAAGGAAAAGGGAAAAACCCAACTGACTTATGCCTTGTAACTGACTGTAAAAGCCCACTACAGGATAATAAACTGGGAGGGAGAAGTTTGCTGCACACATCTAGGGCTCCACTTTTGCATATCCTGTACTTTCATTCATCTTTCTCAGAATGTTAAATGATTCTTTTTCCCTAAAATTTCTTTCACATAACAAAGGCCATGCATGCCACATTCTCCTTCATTGCAGAAGGACACACTTCAAAGAATTTCTGCTTTCACTATTTCCTGTGCAAGAGCTCACCAGGGTTTTTTTGTCACTACTGTCACAAAGTAAATTCAAACCTCTGTTTCTCTGTTTTGCTCCTTCCCTCTGTCAGATTTTCCTGTCTCTTAGTCTTGCTGCTCAGTTATGTCAGCAGAATTAATTTCTACATATATGGGATCACTTTATAAAGTGTTAAAGAATGCATTTAACTTCTTCTGGACTGTGAAGAATTACAAATACGACAGAATATGTTAGGTTTCATAACTCAAGAAGCTATACTCTTTTCCTCATCCTGACTTTGTTTTTCACTTAAATTATCAATATCTGACAATATACTGCGTTGTTCAGAAGTAACTATACCCAGAGGTAAATGACAGAAGACAACAGCTTTAACACAGCACTTTGGACACTTTCAATTACAGAAATGCTTTGCTGCATGTATTCCATCTACACTATCTATGCTTTATTAATATCATCTCAGGAAAAGGAACTACTTGGTGTTAAAAAGAAGCAACTGAAATAAAAATTAGAAAAAAAAATATCAAGTATGCTTTTTAAATCTTTTTTTCTTTAGCAACCTGAAAATATTAGAATGCAGATATAAATCATTGACAGATAAGGTCATGGTGGGCAACTAACTGTCCAGTAAGCGATGCTATTCCTTTCATAGCTTACTCCATGGGTTGTAACTCAGTGAGAATGGTAAAAGATAATCGCAAGCCCAATCACAATAAAGGAAAAATAATTCAGTTGTGCACTTACAAGTTTGGGTACTTATCTTTTTATCACTGCCATTAATACAAAACAGACTCGTCTGCTCAGTGACAGGACAAGGGGCATTGGGTGGAAGTTGAGACATAGGAAGTTGCATGTAAATATGAGGCAAGATTTTTTCACTGTGAGGGTGACAGAATACTGGAACAGGCTGCCCAGGGCGGGTTGTGGAGTCTCCCTCTGGAGATGAATTCAAGACCTGCCTGGATGCGTTCCTGTGTGATCTGGTATAGGTGATGCTGGTCTGGCAGGGAGGTTGGACTGGATGATCTTTCAGGGTCCCTTCCAGCCACTAACATTCAGTGATTCTGTGAAATAGTGCCTGTCTCTTGACTAGACTGAGTTAAAATCATGAGGAAATCAAAGGAGAACTTGAGAATATAATTTCAGATAGTCCACAGAAGAAAACTTTTCTGTATTTTCCTCCCTTTATGGCTTTCCAAATAAACAAAAAAAATCCTCAGCTTGAATGTTTACATTACATATTATCAAGGGGGAAATGGCCAGATAAACACAGGAAACAGCATAATTGGAACACAGTGCTAATTAACAAAAATACAGATCCAGGTTTTCAGTACATCTATGTTTCATAGCATTTCTAATGGCAAATTATCCCATTGAGTACTTTGGTAATTGCAGACATTTTAAAAGTATCTTTCACTTCTTGCATATTTATCAAAGTTTGAGGTTTTTTTCCTATGAAGAAAAAACAAACACAATAAAAACAATCCTTCTTGTATTTGGGAAGAATCTTCAATTTTTGTGAAGGAATCTGTTTTGGTGGGGAGTTTGTGTAGCTTTTTTCTTCTTAGGTTTTTGAAAATTCAACACGGTGCTACAGAAGTTACCTGACTAAGAAAATCTTATCAAATAAGCAAACTGATTTACTTTACAAAGCCTCTATTTTAAAACTTCCCAGGCACTGTCACTCCGGCTCTCAGACCTACTTAATAGTCACTCAAAATCAATTTTAAATGTTTATGACTTGGTCTCTGCATTTCCAAATCCTGATCTGTAAATTTTGCAGACAAGTCTGTGCAGATGTCAACAAAACCTCTTCAGAGCAGAGAGAACGCACCCTGAAAAGGCCTCCCTGTGAGGTCCATTACGATGCAAAGGAAGAGTTGGAAATTCATAAAAGAATAAATAAACACTTAACTAATCCAATAACAACTTTCTGACTTACTATAAAAGTAAAACCAATGTTTTTTAATTAGCACGTATTGCCCCTTAAGGGATACTGAGCTGTCACTCACCACAGCATTTATTTCAAAAAGCATTTGTCAGAATTCCTGAAACCAACTTTAAATATGCTTTTCTCAACAAAACAGAAAGCTAAAGTGTGGGTGCCTTCTTTCTAGATGGATGTTGGAGACATTAGAGCAGATAAATGAGCTGTTCTTCACGCAACAGAACAAGATTTCTAAAAAGAGATCAAGAGTTTCATTGCCTGAATGTCATCAGCAACTTCTGAGTCCGAAACAACAACAAACACCCCAAAATTGTAACTCAAACAAATATGAAACCCTAAGTGGCAGATAAAAATAACTAAATTAGTAACTCAAAGAAGTCAAGATGTTGGCAGAAATTCTTACTAGAGCTAGATTTTTGGTTTGTTTTGTATTTTGCAATTGCCAGAAATAGTTGCATTTCATGTAGTAGTTCCTTTGTTTTATTTTCTTTAAAGAAGCAACAAAAAATAGCCAGATACAGAACTCTCCATAGAAATTTAGACTCCTAAATACTAAAATTAATCTACTTAGAGCCTCACACAAAATGATCTTGGGAAAAAATCATGGCTAATGAAGTTACGGCAAAATTCAGTAAGAAAAGCAGCTATTCGTTAGAGGTTGTCCAACTTCCAACTCTTCCCCCTTTTCCCCATGATCTCTACCTCACAAAAGTGAGAGTGGAAGTCTTCTAGAGAAATGGACTCTATTCTTAACCCATCATTGTCAGTCTCTGAAATAAGTTACTCAACAGTACTTAACAACAATCTGATTAATCATGGCTCAGGCTAAGGAGGATGCATAGTCAAAGAGTAATAAAAAATGCTCTGTTTCTGCACTACATTTTTCAACACTTGGCTCAGTCTCAGCTTGTGTCTTAGACACTTCTATTTTCCTTGGCAAAGTATTTCAAAATGTGGCTCATCATGAGGAAGTTTTCCTGACATTCAGCCTAAATTCTCTCACAATTTCTTCCTGTCAGATTGCCTCTTCTTAGCTAGATGACGTAAGCAGTATACACACTTCCCACACAAAGAAACATCAATTCAGCTAATAATGTACAAATGGTGATGTTAGAATTTCCTCTTTTCAAGAACTCATGCAGAAAAGTGCAAATGAGACCATATGAAAAGAGCCATATCAGATCCTCAACTCACTATTTCATCCGCTTATTGTTTTTACACTTCACAGAATCACAGAATCAATCAGACCGGAAAAGACCTTTGAGACCATCAAGTCCAACCTATTATCCAACATTACCTAATCAATTAAATTATGGCAGCAAGTGCCACATCCAGTCTCTTTGTAAACACTACCAGGGACCATCTCCTTGGGCAGCCCACTCCAAAGGCAAATCACTCCTTCTGTGAACAACTTCTTCCTAAAATTCAGCCTAAACTTCCGCTAGTGCAGCTTCAGGCTATGTCCTCTTGTGCTGTTAGTGGGTGCCTGGGAGAAGAGACCAACCCCCACCTGGTTACAACCTCCTTTCAGGTAGTTGTAGAGAGCAATAAGGTCTCCTCTGAGCCTCCTCCTCTCCAGGCTAAACATCCCCAGATCCCTCAGCTGCTCCTTGTAGGCCTTGTGCTCCAGCCCCTCACCAGCCTTGGTGCCCTTCTCTGGACATGCTCAAGCACCTCAGCATCTTTCTTAAATTGAGACGCCCAGAACTGGACACAGTACTCAAGGTGTGGCCTGGCCAGTGCTGAGTACAGGAGCAGAATAACTTCCCTAGTCTTGCTGGCCCCACTATTCCTAATACAAGTCAGGATGCCACTGGCCCTCTTGGCCACCTGGGCACACTGCTGGCTCATGTTCAGTTGGTTGTCAACCAGTGTTCCCAGATCCTTTTCTTGCTGGCTGCTCTCCAGCCACTTTGTCCCCAGCTTGTAGCGCTGCGTGGGGTTGTTGTGGCCAAAGTGCAGAACCTGGCACTTGGACTTGTTAAAATTGGCTTTGGACTCTGCCCATCTATCCAGCCTGTCCAGCTTCTTCTGCAAAACAGAACTTAACAGGTTCTAAAAATGCCTAAGTAATGGTATGTGGAAAAATACACAAAGAGAGAAGCAGGTAAGTTATATATATTTTATCCATACATATGCTTAGGTATCTACAATCTTTTGAGCAGTTCAAACTCTGTTAATGTTTAATCTAGAATCATAAATACGCTACCTTTTTTAAAAAAAATATACATATANAGGCAAATCACTCCTTCTGTGAACAACTTCTTCCTAAAATTCAGCCTAAACTTCCGCTAGTGCAGCTTCAGGCTATGTCCTCTTGTGCTGTTAGTGGGTGCCTGGGAGAAGAGACCAACCCCCACCTGGTTACAACCTCCTTTCAGGTAGTTGTAGAGAGCAATAAGGTCTCCTCTGAGCCTCCTCCTCTCCAGGCTAAACATCCCCAGATCCCTCAGCTGCTCCTTGTAGGCCTTGTGCTCCAGCCCCTCACCAGCCTTGGTGCCCTTCTCTGGACATGCTCAAGCACCTCAGCATCTTTCTTAAATTGAGACGCCCAGAACTGGACACAGTACTCAAGGTGTGGCCTGGCCAGTGCTGAGTACAGGAGCAGAATAACTTCCCTAGTCTTGCTGGCCCCACTATTCCTAATACAAGTCAGGATGCCACTGGCCCTCTTGGCCACCTGGGCACACTGCTGGCTCATGTTCAGTTGGTTGTCAACCAGTGTTCCCAGATCCTTTTCTTGCTGGCTGCTCTCCAGCCACTTTGTCCCCAGCTTGTAGCGCTGCGTGGGGTTGTTGTGGCCAAAGTGCAGAACCTGGCACTTGGACTTGTTAAAATTGGCTTTGGACTCTGCCCATCTATCCAGCCTGTCCAGCTTCTTCTGCAAAACAGAACTTAACAGGTTCTAAAAATGCCTAAGTAATGGTATGTGGAAAAATACACAAAGAGAGAAGCAGGTAAGTTATATATATTTTATCCATACATATGCTTAGGTATCTACAATCTTTTGAGCAGTTCAAACTCTGTTAATGTTTAATCTAGAATCATAAATACGCTACCTTTTTTAAAAAAAATATACATATAAAAATCTTGCCTTGTTATGAACCCGAGTAAAAATTTAGAAAGACATTTTTTGCTTTTTAACTACTACCAACATCAAAGCATTAATATATTTCTGCTATTGTGATTTTTTGGGGTTATGAGAACACTGAAAGGGCCTCGTGAAGGATGTTAAAACAATTTGCACACAATTTACAAAAATACTTTTGACATAGTACTAATAGCTTGTGTAAGATACAGTCAGAGAAAATATGCAGCCACTTGTTATGACTGTCATTTGTATATAAATGTTATCAACTCCTAAAATGTCATTGCTACTGTATAGAGACGCAGCACACTTATTTAATAGGTACAGCAGGGAAAACAGTATCAGATTTTAGGTGCCCATCAGTTTTATAAGTTGATTTGGAAACTGAACCTTCCAAATTACAGCAGATAATTACATGATCATAGCTTTGAGAAGATGCCATATTCCCAAGATTGATGGTCTTGTAACAGCTCTTGCCATTTTTAGGATACTGTGCTAGACTAATTGTTACTGAAATCTTCTTCTACCAGCTGGGCTGCAAATGTAACTTGCACTATTACATTAAAGATAATAACAACTGTACTCCTTAATTATATAAAACAAAAATCTCAAAACTTTTCATGATAGTCATTATCATAAAAAGTATTATCTTTCTTTTGTCACTTTGGGAACAGGCACCTTGGAAACAAATAGCTATGCAGACTCCTGAAACTCATCCTTAATGGAAGTCTCACCAGGATCACACAGGAAGTCACTACCAGTATCACTTAAAAGCCAAACGGGTGCATTTCAATATATACTTGGTAAACACATGCCAATCCACAGAGACTCAAAAACTCTGATGTTAAAGGTGGATTAGGTGTTTAGAGATGGTTTTGAATAAATATGCAAAGTATGTGAAATCTGTGCTTGTTACAAAATTGCCAAATGTCGTGGGGCAAACAGCTTTAGAATATGACAAAGACAGCTTTATATATAGCAGAATGAGCCTTTGAACTCATCAACAATCCCATCATTTCTCTCCTTTGCCATATTTATTTTTCAGCACTCATCTATTGAGCTCTGTTTCAAATTAAACAGTGATATTTGACAGGCAAGGTGAATGGTTTTGACTGGAAGTGGTCTTAAATACTACTTACTTTTGTAGCATTCCATGCAATCACTTTCGTGTGAGGTTAAAATGCTTTATCATGGCTAAGCAGTGGCTACGGGGACTAAGCAACTATGTATGCACCAGTTTATTAGCAGTCATGTAATACCTGCCTGCTGCAACTGGTGAAGCAGAGAATTGACTGAGCAGCCAGGTAAGGTTGTGCTGGTAGTACAGTTGGCTGGTAGTACAGTCGTTATTTGTAACCAGTCTGTGTTACTTTCCAGTATGAAAATTAATTTTCATCTTCACAGAACTGCAGGACTCCATGGGTCAATTCCAGTAACTGCAAATGCGGGGTTAATAGCTACTAACCTCTACTATCTGTTACTATTAGGAACCACTCTGCATTATATTCTGCAGCTGCTGTGAAATAAAACACTGAGAAAGGGAGTCTGACAGTTAAATGCCATGTCTGGCTCTTGATTCAAGAGCTATGGCAGTATCCAAACAATCCACTATTCCTTATCTCTCCAATACCAACAAAACCAACTCCATAAAAATCCTTGTTGGAAGAAAAAAAAAAATAGAAGAAAGAAGTTGATGCTGAGGAAACTAGCTCTTCAAAGACATGGACGTAATTGGGAGTTGTATTTTGTTTTAACAACTATTTCATGAATGAACATGTCCAGGCATAAAGCCAAAATCAGCTGAGCTGTTTATAATGGTACTATGCCCAGGAACTGTTAACTCTGAGATTGGAAGTATGCATCCTTTCAGGAAACAAAACTACGTGTATGAACATTTGTGCTGTTTTGAGGGTGCTTCTGGATTACCTTTAACTTGTATATTTCCATAAATATTCATGTATATTGTGTATATATCTGCTTGTATATAGTGCTAAGCTGTAATTATAGGTAACTCCCAAAACATCACAACATTTAAGATGTTTTCTTTAAAAAAAAAGTAGGTTAGCAATAAATTTGAACAATTCAGAGATAAACAAACTTTTATAACTACAGGATCCATAGAAATTCTTTCAATATGTCCATGTTATTGACAACATTAACTCTCTACGCACAGTTATACACACTCTATACACACCCAGTATAAAATGGACACTTTGTCTAGAAAAGCATAAATAAAGGGAAAAAGGTGTGAGGTTTCTGCCTTGAAAGAGTTCCCACCAGGACAGGTTCCTGTCCTGGACAAAGCTCCTGCAGTGACTGAACTCCCATTTTGGACCATCCCCACTTTTAGACGGCTTCTACCTTTTGCACAGCTCTTGGTTTTGCACTGTCCCTTTTTTTTGGATGGTTCTCCACACTCCTGCACCATTCTGTGCAAATTTGCAAGCTTGGCAAGTCTTAGGGTCCATTTGAGAGAGCTGCCAGCAGCACCCAGACTCAGCTACTCTTGGACCATATCGCAGCCAATTTCCTGGTTGCCATTCCAAACTTGGGAGACCGTAGCAGTTTGGCTCTCTCTTCCACAAGTCCCTGTCTTGTGGAAGCTGTGTCTTGAGACACTTATGACTTTGGCAGCTTTTCCACTTGCCTTGGACTTCTGCTGTGTGGATCCCCATCCACAAGAAGGGTCGGATGGAGGAACCTGGGAACTACAGGCCTGTCAGCCTCACCTCAGTGCCAAGGAAAGTGATGGAGCAGATTATCTTAGGGGCAATAACTGCGCACCTGAGGGATGGCCAAGGGCTCAGGCCCAGCCAACATGGATTTAGGAAGGGCAGATCCTGCCTCTCCAACATGATCTCCTTCTATGATCAGGTGACCTGCCTGGTGGATGTGGGGAGGCCTGTGGATGTGGTCTACCTGGACTTCAGCAAGGCCTTTGACACTGTCCCCCACAGCAAACTGCTGGCTAAGCTGTCAGCTCAT
>WBNM01040818.1:21021-33002 GCA_013399055.1 Ramphastos sulfuratus
AGGGAGGTGGTGGAGTCACCGTCCCTGGAGGTGTTCAAGGCACGTTTGGACGTGGCACTTGGTGCCATGGTCTAGTCTTGAGGTCTGTGGTAATGGGTTGGACTTGATGATCTTTGAGGTCTCTTCCAACCATGCTTATACTGTGATACTGTGATTATTGCTGGTAGCGTCAGAAGGCAGCCAGGCCGCAGAGAACTCCAGCAAGGGATCATCCCCCAATACCTATCTCACCTCCCTGAGTAAAGCCTGCTGCTTCCTTAATTCTCTGCTCCGCCTGATTGATAGTGGGGTGAAGCTGTGTTTGTAGCTTAACCTTTTCCATTTCCTGACTTCCTAAATCTCTAAATTTGTCCATAACATCCTTTGAAGAATTCCCGATCAAATTAGAACTTGTAAATAAATCTAAACTAGTTTTGCATGTAGTTTTGGGGCAGGGCTTTCAGGGAAATAAAATAATTCTGTTTTTGTAATTCCTGACTCAGCCACATTAATTCCCTGCCTCCACAACACTAGGTCAGTTTTCTGAAGTGGGTACATAATAAACTGGCACTGCTGCTAAAAAAACCAGGCAAAACTACATCTGTTTCATTCTCAGTTGAGAGTAAAAGCATATGTTTGGGGAGATGTATTTCAGAAAGTTTGTCAATGCAACTTTTGCTTTATTGTCAAACCATAAAATAATAACTGGAGTTTCTAGAGACATTTGAAAAGGATAAAAATGATCTAAGTGTTCTTCAAACCTTAAACCAACTGCCTAATGAGAACACTTCAAATAAAACATCTTTTTGTTTAACAAAGCTATGTGCCCATGCAGATTACACAGGTTCCCCATGGGAGAGCATCTGGTTTTCTTGAGAAAAGGCTGGGGATTTTCTGTTGATGTTTGTTTATTTTAAATAAAGGCATCTTTGTTTCTATATACCATTCGGTACATAAAGTGCTTGTATTGATATCCATTTTTAATCATATTTCCCAGGACACTGAATATGAACAACAAATAAAGGGGTTTCAAACTATTCTGGAGATCAGGCTAAAGGAAGTAAAAAACAAAACCGAGTTGTTTGTAGGAAGCTACTTGTTCTCATACTACTGGGAGAAGTTCAGATAAATTCAGAATCCATTAAAAAAATATTAAACAAGTGGTCGATTGCCAGGTAACAGCATGTTCTGACACTACTACAGGCTGGTGATGTGTAAAGTACACACCCTCTGCTACAAGCTACTCCATTCCCTCTCTTCTACAATCACAAAGTAAGTGCACAAAACTTTAAAGTGATATGGTTGGCTGGTTCAGCACAACTCAACTTCCTTTACAGTAATTTAAAGCTTTCTCTTTTCTCTGTCAACAAGCCACGTGAGAAGATATCCAAGTTACTGACTGTGTTTAAAGCCAAAGTGCCTACAACATGAAATAACAACTACCTGCAGTTCTGTGAACACAATGTCATTAAAACAGACTCCTCCCAGCCATGCTGCCCAGCAAATGCCTCAAATCACTTTGGGAAGTTGCTGTCCTGTAATGCCAGATTACAGAATTAATGTGATAGCAGCGAAACACAGGGAACATGGAATGAATACACAAAATCAAGAGCAAGATAGATTTATAAAATGAGAAGTAGCATGTGGCTTTCCAAATAGCCTCCCATTTTGCACTTTTTTGGAAGAGAGGATTTCATCTGTATGTCACTGAATGATACTCTTCAGAACTGGAAATGGCAAGTCATCTCATTTTGTGAATGTTCTCTCCTAACTGAAAAATGTTGCAAAGGAAACTAGAAATTTTCAGAAATGTGGCCATGCGTTACTGTTCTAATGACTGGTTTTCAATAATCACTTTCTATTCTAATTGCAGTCACTGCTGATTAGTCAATTAAGAACTGCAAAGTACATTACTAAGGCACCAAGCCAGCTCACCAAGACACTGTAAAAATCATGGGACTGTTTACACCAAGCTGTTAAGTCTTTTAATACGATGCTTCACAGACCAAAGATTAAAGACTCCCTGTAATCATTTTATATTGCAATAAGAAGCAATCATCCTAGCACCTTCCTAGTTGGCTATCCATAGGGAGGTAAATGCAAATACAAGAATGATGAATAATGAAAGCTGAAGAAACTGTAATCTAACTGAATCAATTGCATTAATCTAGAGTATAGTACTATGACATGCGTTGTATTTTAAAAATAAACAGATTTATTTTATTTCCATTTTAAGCAGAAAACTGAAGACCAAATACTGTGAGAACGGTAATTGCCAAAGCCATTTTACTAAGGCTTTGTATAAAGGAATGGTAAGGCATGTTAAAAAGTACTAAATAAGGACTAGAGCTAGTGAAGCCACCTATCTCCCTCCACTCCCCTTTCCTTTCCTCTTGAACAATAATTTCAGGTCTTACAGTGTCTCGGCCCCATGAAGAGCGATGACTGCTCCCTGCTTTATGCCAGCTCACCAGCCAACACAAACCAGTATTGATCAGTGTGACAGATCTACACCTTCACACCTCTGATTAAAAAATGTTTACTGCAAGAAAGTAACTATGCCACAGTTCAAATTTATGAGAACTGTCTTGGAAACAGCAAAAACTCTCCAGAAATAGTCAGATTGCTTTCTTCCTCTACTGGTTAAGTTCAGAAAGCAATGGAATTATGTAGGACCAAGCTGAATGGGACAGGATGCAAAAGGCTTTGCACATGCCATGGTTCTTCACTATGGACATTTGTATCAATAAAGGAAAAAAATGGATGAGGGATAGGCTATGGACATTGTCTATCTGGATTTTAGCAAAGCTTTTGACGCTATCTCTCACAGCATTCTCCTTCAGAAACTCATGGCACATGGCTTAGGTTAAGTGCACTCTGCACTGGCTGGATGGCTGGGTCCAAAGAGTGGTGGTGAATGGAGTTAAATCTGGCTGGCACCCAGTCACTAGTGAACTTAGTGAACCCCAGGGTTCAGTATTGGGGCCTGTTCTCTTTAATATCTTTATCAGTGATCTGGATGACAGGATTGAGTGCACTCTCAGTAAGTTTGCAGATGATATCAATCTGGGTGGCTGTGTTTATCTTCTAGAGGGGAGGGAAGCTTTACAATGGGATATAGGCAGGTTATACAAGGCCAAGTGCCAGGTCCTGCACTTGGGTCACAACAAATCCATGGTACAGACTTGGGAATGTGTGGTTGTAAAGCTACAACTTGAAGAGGGACCTGAGTGTATTGGTTGACAGGCAACTGAATATGGGTCAGCAGAGTGACCCAGGTGGCCAAGAAAGCCCTTATTTGTATTAGAAACACTGTGGCCAGCAGGAACAGCAAGGTGATCATATTCCTGTACTCGGCACTGGGGAGGCCACAGCCTGAGTACTGTGTTCAGTTCTGGGCCCCTCACTATACGAAGGACATTGAGGCTCTGGAGCATGTCCAAAGGAGGGCAACAAGGGTCATGAAGGGCCTGGAGCACATGGCCTATGAGGAGCATCTGATGGAGCTGGGGTTGCTCAGTCTAAAGAAGAGAAGTCTGAGGTGAGACCTTACCTCTCTCTACAACTACCTGAAGAGAGGCTGGAGTGAGGAGGGGGCCAGTCTCTTCTCCATGATGACAGGACTAGAGGAAATGGTTACAGGCTGTGCCAGTCCGGATATTAGGAAATACTTCACTGAAAGGGTTATCAAACATTGGCATGGTCTGTTCAGGGCAGTGCTGGAGTCACCATTCCCAGGGGTGTTCAAGCGACATATGGACCTGGTGCTTAGAGACATGGTTTAGTGTTGACCCTTCAGTACTGCGTCGAAGGTCAGATTGGAAGATACCTCAAAGATCATCCAACCAGATATATTCTGTGATTCAGTGACTTCATTTCCACATAAATAATGGAACACACTATATTTAAATAATGAAAATTCGAGAAGTCAGAACAATACTTTAAACAAATCAGGAATGTATCAACTGTAAAACATTAAAATAACACTAAGAGGCCCTTATGTATTCCTAGACCTTATTATCTGAGAAAAATATGGAAGCTGACATAGTGTATCTGGAAGAGTCAGCTAATGTTCTCTACTAAGAGCACATTTTATCTCCAGAGTGTCTGAGGTAGTATGTGTCTTTTATTCCGGGATAATTCAGAAATGTTCACACATACATACAGATGTTAGATGTTAAATTACATTAATGACAACAGAGTGTGAGCTGCCTACTTTTATTCATCTGTAATTTTATATTTAATGGAGCACAAATGTTAAGAAACATTTACTGAACACGTATATTTTTGTACTTCTAGCTCAAGACACAGCAAGGAGGAAAGCTTCATGGCAAATCCTCCCTCAAAGGATTAGATTGCAGACCTGCTCTCTAGGAAGCCTGCATGACAAAAACATGCCTATTACTTCTTGATTGTTTTTATACAGTCATAGTGGGCACAGCTAACACCTGCAGGCAAGCAAAAGTATAGTTCTAATATGTTTCTGATAGCAGTTATACCAAAGAAAGGACTTACTATCTTCTTGATAGAAATTCTGGAACAGAAAGTCATCACTTTTCTTGCATGCACTAAAGTGAGGGGAAGAAGCTGACAAAGTCAGGGCCAAAGGAATTATTTTTCCAGATGGATCACTTCTTCAATTATGTTCACTACAGAGTCACACAAATACTTGTACCAACAAACAGGGAAGACTGGACATTTTTTTAAAGAGTCCAAAAAATACAAATATGCAATTAATATGAATAAATCTCCCATTCTTCTAGATGTTGCTGAACTCCACTTGTTACCTTCCATTTTTTATAGCAACGGCAGTAGGGACACAAAGATGACTCAAACTTGGGACAGAAAGCTGGTTCTGAAAACCATTAATTAGCCAAAGTTTTCTGTAGCACAGTTTCTCCAGACATTCCAGAGCTAGAACACAGCGGAAAACCATACACTGCTGCTGACTACATCCTGTCTCTTCTGCAATAATTTTCAAGGCTAATAGGCAAATGCTTCAACAAAGTAGTATTACATACTTTTAAAGTTAAGAATTCACATTCTATTATGTAAAATAGTCAGAAATAATATCTTTCTCCAGAAGCGACAAATGAAAAGCATAAGCAAAAATCATTCTATAAACTAAAATGAATAAATTAGCATCTTCCGCAAAAACTGAAGATTCACCCAAAGTAACCATCTAGAAGGCAATAAATCCACACAAGTCCTGAATAGAAACATGGACACATTGTCAGTAAATGACTTTAAAAGCATCTGATTTAGGTTGACAGCATGTGAAAAGTTTCCATTTCTCTCCACAAACCCCGTAACATAAGTCTAGACTGGAAAAATGTAGATGATTACAGCTTATATGCAAACATACGTTAGGCAAATTTCACTTGTATAGGCAAAACACTTCTCAGTCTGGGATCTGAGACAAACTCCTGAAGGATGAAAAGGAAGCAAGAAGACAGTGAGGATGAAGATACTCTCACAACCTCTCCAAACTAGGAAGTATCTGTCATTTCTCTATAGGCTTCCAGGACCAATTTACAGTAAATAGGGATGAGGCAGCAAGCACCACTGAACTCTGAGGCACAGCTGTCCTTAAATATTGCAGATTTGGGTTTCCTATAGAAAAGCAACTTTCTGAGCTCTTAAAAGTCCTGTTTCCCTAAACCAGCCCTTTAGATCCCAAATTCCCTTGTGTAGAAGGCAAAGGATGACTAGGATGTAATTTGCTGGTGCATGGCTCTACTTTACAGACCTTTCCTGTCCATTTTGTGGCATGAAAAAATAATGCTGCTGTGACATGGAGATTTGTCATCGATACCTCTACCTAAAGGGTGCTGAGATATGTCATTACAGTTAATGAATCCCAGGCCTTCAAACCACATTGATCTAGTTCATTTGAATGTTTTAAAACTACTCAGAGTCCTCCATCCAGACAGTCTCTTCTAATCCTGAGCTTCCTGATGTCTACTCTTCCTTGTTGCCTGCCTCTGTATCTTTCCTAGTCTAAATAACACTTTCTGACCGGAAATAGGTTAAAAAATATTTAAAATGGGAGGTTAATAAAAAGATTTATAGAGGTATGTGATTTGCTCTCAATAATTTTCCCAATGGTTTCTAAAATTTAGCTTGATGGCCAGTGGACAGTAAGTTGGTCTTACAAAGAATTAAAATTAACAAAGCCATTCAAATCCGTATTTTCCTATCATGAAGGAATCCATTTACCAAAGACAGATTTTTTTCTGCAATCAGTATCAAGTATGGTAGGAGGTAGGAGGAAGAAAAGGGGAAGAAAATCATAAATGAATAAATGTAAAGATATTTATTAAAAAAAGTGAAGCAATTCCACTCTGATTTACAGCTCCTTATTAGAAAGCTCAGTTCGTCAGCAAATTGGTATTTCCAAATTACCCTGGTGCACAAATTCAGGAAGTCTTTCCAAAGCAGTCAGGGTAACAACACAGTGTATGTGCTGTTGCAATTGCTCAATAGGATATGTACAGGCCACCTTAAATGTAAGCAAAAAGAATAATCCTCATAAAAACAATTCTGAGTTGCTTTTGAATTAACTTTAAAGAGGAAAAATGGGGGGGGGGGGGGGGGGAGGAGAAGGAAATGGGTAGGTGGGTGTGCCAACACATATCTAAATGAAAAAATAGTCCTAACTGCAAAGGGAAGAAACCCTCTTATTTCTGCTGTTGTTACTTCATTTGAAGTAATATACCTGGCAAGACAACCAAATTAATTTGAATGCCCAAACTGGTATGTGAGGTAATGAGTAATAAAAGCCTCCCCACAGCAGGACAAGCGAGGGGATTCTGCCCCTTTACTTTGCTCTCGTCAGACCCCATCTGGAGTACTGTGTGCAGCTCTGGAGCCCTCAGCACAGGAAGGACATTGAACTGTTGGAGTGGGTCCAGAGGAGGGCCACGAAGATGCTCAGAGGGCTGCAGCAGCTCTCCTATGAGGACAGGCTACAAGAGTTGGGGCTCTTCAGCCTGAAGAGAAGGTTTCCAGGAGACCTTAGAGTAGCCTTTCGGTATCTGAAGGGGGCCTACAGGAAGGGTGGGGAGGGATTATTGACAAGGTCTTGCGATGACAGGACAAGGGCCAATAGGTTTAAACTGGAAGAGGGAAGATTTAAACTGGATGTTAGGAGGAAGTTCTTTACAGTGAGGGTGGTGAGACACTGGCACAGGTTGCCCAGGGAGGTTGTGGCTGCTCCCTCCCTGGAGGTGTTCAAGGCCAGGCTGGAGGAGGCCTCAAGTGACCTGTACTAGTGGGAGCTGTCCCTGCCTATGGCAGAGGATTGGAACTAGATGATCTTTGAGGTCCCTTTCAACCTTACCATTCTATGATTCTAGGAAAAGCAGTCACCAACTACCTCAAAATACCATCTTACACTATTTTCTGTCATTTTAAGAGAAAGCCCATGTGAAACAAAATGTCAGAGGTGTCCTCTGCAGTCTCAAGATACTAGCAGATGTGATGATTTCTCCTATTTATAAACTGGGTAGTAAGCATCACCTGTGATTAAAGATGGTTTATTCTTCTGATGTAATCTGTAACCCACTTCACATCATACAGAAAAGGTTAATTCTGCTGAACAACATGCTGTGCTCTTCAGTATCTGATTTTATGTGCCATTCCGTGGATAGCTGCTCATTTATTTTCCTTAAAGTGTACCTTCTGAAACTGAACAGTTTGATGCTTTCCGTGGAAGCAGATAGCATCAGACCCCTTCTGTGAGGGCAAATACACAATGAGAACATCCAGTTAATACAAAACAAGTCTACAACAATGGGATACTTTCTGAAGCATGAATATTATGAGGTACGAAGAGACAGATATTAGAAAGAAAAATATTCATTGAGCATATAATGCAGCTATCCACTTCAGACTTTCTGCACTATCCCCTGTGTGTTTAATATCGGTCAGGAATTCAAAGTAATCATATGCATCTCACTAATTCACAATGCCAGAGAAAAGCTCTGGTTCTATTAATCACTTGCCAGCAACCCATAAAAACTTGAGTAAACAGCAAGGAATTTAACAGTTAAAAGGCCCATTTAATTTCAGGATTTAGCAAGCTTTCAGAAATAATCAAGGAGTTACACTGAAGATAAGAGAAAATATTCAGTGCTTCAAATTCATAGGGGATACCAAGGAAGAGGAAATCAGTAGCATGAACCAACTCATCTATGCTTATGCTTAGTTTGAGCTAACTGGAATATTTTAATAGAGAAAATTATATTATAGGTTGAGAAAGGGAAACAATGGTGATGTCTACTTCACTCATAGGCTTGCTGAGATGTTTAGGAATAAGAACTCAAAACAAAGATAAGACACTTAGGCTTGCAGTAGTCTCTGGGGCACAGCATCTGGGGCTGTCTAGCAGCTTCAGGCTTCTCCTCTCTGCTGGGTAACTTCACTAACCACTTTCTCTTCTAATCCCCCCTGGCCGATCCTCAAAATTCTTGCGCGTAAGGCAAACCTTGGGGTGGGGAGAAGGTGGAAGGGTGGTTGGGAGCCCCTCCTGGGGTCTCTGATTTCTGGGAGGGGTGTTGTGTTTCTGTATTACCTTTACCTTGTATATTTCTGTAAATATTCCTGTATATAGTGTATATATCTGCTTGTATATTGTGCTAAGCTGTAAATATAGCTTCATTCCTTAACTTCCAGCCCGGCTGAGCTTAGTCTGGGTCATTTTACAAGTGTGGGGAGGCAGGGAACTCCCAAACCATCACACTTATGTCAAGAGAGCATAATTCTATGAAAGGAAAAGGAAACGGTATTTTGTATCACTCCTAGGACATTTCTGTTTCTTACAAACTTTACTAACAGTATCAAATGAATAGGAAACATAAATAATGCATGAATGTCTGAAAACCCAGCATATCACTTATTTAACAGAAACAACGTAAATTCAGCAAGAGGCGAAGAAAATTATTTCAAGCAAGTTCCCTTGATACAGATCCAAGTTTTCACTTGAAATTAAATTAAAGCATCTCTACTGTTCCCTAATAATCACCGGGAAAGAGAGGTCATTATTTTACATTCCCTGGTGGCTTGTTGCTGAAATCATTGGGGATGAATCTGACTTTTTATCCTATTTACACTACTTGTAAAACCCAGGAGTCAGAGCTGTTTGGTTAGGTGTTTGGGGTTTTTTTAATGTACCATTTATCTAGAGCATCATTACATTAACACCATCATGCAATGACACATATCTGGCAAAAGGCTGTATATAATTAAAAAAACGTATCTTACAAATTACTTTTTTCCTCTATTTGGGTTTTAAGGGGAAATCCTTGGTGCATAACCTCTGGGTTTTCTATGACTACTAGTCAAATTTTTTAGCATCGAGAACTAAAAGACAAGGATAAAAGAAACTGACTTACAATGATCATCATATTGTTACTCATGTCAATAATAACAGCTGCAAAGCTTTAGACAATAAAATATTTATATGATGCACATAAATAAAACCTTACACTTCACTGCTTTTGCCAGCAATACTGTTCATAATATCTTGTTTTATTAGCTTCTTCAAGAGAAACAAAAACAAGCTCCTTTGCCTTCTTCATGCAAGAAGGACAGACAACTTGCTGAGCACCCCTCAAACTATTTGTGCTGGTTTGAGGCTAATTGGAATATTTTTTTACTGAGAGAAATTAAATCCTAGGCTGTGAAAAGAAAACAATGGTGATGCCTACTTCACTCATAGGCTTGTTGAGATGTATAAAAATGAGGACACAAACATAGATAAGGTAAAGAGCCTTGCTCTCTCTGGGAGCTGGTGTGTCTGTGGTTTTCCACTGTTTAACCCAACTAATCACTCTGCTTCTAATCCCTCTTGCCAATACTCCAAACTCACTTTGCATGTAAGGCAGACCCTGGGGTAGATAAGGTAGAGGGGCGGAAAGAAGGTGGAAGGGTGGTTGGGAGCCCCTCCTGGGGACCCTGATTTCTGGGAGGGGTATTGGGTTTCTGTATTACCTTTAACTTGTATATTTCTGTAAATATTCCTGTCTATTGTGTATATATCTGCTTGTATATTGTGCTAAGCTGTAAATATAGCTTCGGTCCTTAACTTCCAGCCAGCTGAATCTAGTCTGGGTGATTTTCATAGAGGTGGGGGGGCATATAACTCCCAAACCATCACACTATTTCCTTGACCACTGAAAACCATGTATTCCTTAGTAAGCTATCACTCCAACACTCTGCATTCGCCAAAACAAAAAATATAATTTCACTTATAAGGAATTTAATAGACATCAGATAAGAAATAAATTGGTGATATGAATATATACGTTCCATATTCAAATCTGATTTATGCACTAATGTGTACGCTCACAAATTAATAATATAAAATTCAAGGCAAGGAAAGAAAATCATTAGCTGGTAAGTAAAATAAACATATGCCATTCCCCATTCTTTTACATCCAGCATTTTCTAATGTAATACTGTCTTTTATTGACACACACTTCAAGAATTAAAAGGAAGCTGCAAATGGTATAATGAGGTGGATCTATAAATAGTCTCAACACTGACGACCCATTTTTCTCCAAGCCTTCTACAAAATATCATAAGGAACAAGCTGGTGGGTGTTTCTGGTTTTGGTTTTGTTTGTTAAAAAAACAAAAGAAAACAAAACTTTTGTAAGTTTTGTCTTTTTACGCAAAAGGAAATAAAATTCTTAGACCTGCATGCCCTGTCTCAAACTTTCCAGTCAGCTGACAGCTTTTTCTAAAACTTCACTGATCTGCAAACTGCCTGTCTTGAAGTGCTTCCAGCAGAGGAATCAAAGTGTATGCATAATACTCCACACTTCCTCAGAAACAAGCAAAGAAATGTTTTGAAGATTTCATAGTTAAATCACAAGCTTTTCAAACAGAAAACTCTCTATTATCTTGCTGTCTACAACTACCTGAAGGGTGGTTGTGGCCAGCAGGAGGTTGCTTTCTTCTCTCAGGCAACCAGCACCAGAACAAGAGGACACAGTCTCAAGCTGTGCCAGGGCAAGTTTAGGCTCGAGGTGAGGAGAAAGTTCTTCACCAAGAGAGTCAATTACCACTGGAATGGGCTGCCCGGGGAGGTGGTGGAGTCACCGTCCCTGGAGGTGTTCAAGGCACATTTGGACGTGGCACTTGGTGCCATGGTCTAGTCTTGAGCTCTGTGGTAATGGGTTGGACTTGATGATCTTTGAGGTCTCTTCCAACCTTGCTTATACTGTGATAAGCAATCCGTTCAGCATACCATAGAATCATAGAATCACAGAATGGTAAGGCTGGAAGGGACCTCAAAGATCATCTAGTTCCAACCCCCTGCCATAGGCAGGGACACCTCACACTAGTACAGGTCACTCAAGGCCTTGTCCAACCTGGCCTTGAACACCTCCAGGGAGGGAGCAGCCACAACCTCCCTGGGCAACCTGTTCCAGCGCCTCCAGTGCCGTATCGCACAGCACACTGATCCTCACAGGGATCTCTGGATTCTATCATGGCATGGAGGAAACTGTACTAAGAGAACTCAAAAAGGAAAAATAAGTTTCTTTGACAATGGTGACACATTGTTTAATTCCAATAATAATTAAATAAATTCCACCAACAGTCAGATCAAACTTTTTAATAACAGAAATTCTAGGTTTGCTGAATTTTCTTATTCAAACAAGACTAACCATGATCCCTACATCCTTGATGTTCTCAGCATGAGCATTCAGCTTGAAGTACAAAACGGGCGTGTTTTAAACTCAGAAAAAAGCTGGAGGCAAGCAATTTCCCATCACAAGCAGCCTCTCCACACATGAATAGTATTTGTCTCTTTGTTTATGATGATTTGATTACTGCATTCTACTAAACTTGCAGACATTTCTAAAATACTTTTCCACAAGACAGAAATCTCACCAAAGTCTGACCCTGTACTGGGGTCCAACAGCAGAGCTATACATACAATCCATATACTCCTGCTGAAGTCATATTGGAATAGGAAAAAAAAAAAAAAAAAAA
>WBNM01040818.1:33175-60566 GCA_013399055.1 Ramphastos sulfuratus
CCAAATGCCGCCCCGGTCAGGGGGCGCAAAAAAGACGCTAAAAAAAAAATCAACATTCCCGCACCGAGATAATATTGGAAAACGAAAAAAAAAAAAAAAAAAAAAAAAAATCTATCAACCTGACTGATCTTTTTCCACTTAAGATTAATGGGATTTTCCCCCAATTTACTCTCATGGGCTTTCTATAAGACACAAAGTAAAATTTTACTTAGAAAGATCAAACAATAAACCACAGAGAGAATCAGAAACTTTTAAAAGTGAAGGAAGTGACTCCTTTGAGAAACAAAGGAAAACAAAAAAGATAAAGGGAAATTATGTACACACAGATTCACAGATTCGTAGAATCTAACCTAAACCTAGGTTTAGGTTGGAAGGGATCTTAAAGATCATCTATTTCCAACACCCCCACCACGGGCAGGGACACCTCCCACTAGACCAGGTTGTTCAAGTCCTCATCCAACCTGGCCTTGAACACTTTCAGGGAGGGGACATTCACAACCACTCTGGGCAACCTGTTCCAGTGTTTCAGCACCCTCACTGTAATGAACTTCTTCCTAACATCTAGTTTTTATCTCCCCTTTGCCAGTTTAAACCCATTACTCCTCATCCTGTCATTACAAGACCTTGTAAATAATCCCTTCCCAGCCTTCTTGCAGACCCCCTTCAGGTACTGGAAGGCTCCTATAAGGTCTCCCTGGAGCCTTCTTTTCCCCAGGTTGAATAACCCCAACTCACACAGCCTGTTCCCATAGTGAAGGCTCTACAGCCCTTTGATTGTCATTGTGGCTCTCCTCTGGACCCGCTCCAGGTTGAAAGAGATTGTAATTTAAATACTATGAAAGACTAACCAGTTTAAAAAATAATTCAACTAGTCATTGCTTTTCCTTCTTCTAATAGCTAGCTCACAATAATCTTTAACCTGAACTGGAAATCTATTAATTTGAAACATTATTTAAACAATTAACAAGCATTCTGATAAACATCCTTTAAGCTGGTAAGTATGGAACAATCATCTCACTCTTCCATCGACCCAGAAAAAAAAGCAAAAATGTGCATGAAGCAAAAATTTTGTACTTTTATAGTTTTATGGTTTTGGGGACATTTATTATGTGACTGTACCCTAAAAATGTTTTTGATTTTTGTCACTTTAAAATATTGACATAAACAGAAATTGCAAGAGACCAATTCCATGCAAGAGATCAATTCGATGTTTATTTGCTCCTAGGAATAGAAGAATTTTATGTAATATTCTTCCTTGATTAATAAAGTTTGCTCCAAGATGAGTCTTTTTTCCCACATCCCTAAGTATTCATAAGAGGAAGGAAAACCAGGACAGACATAGTTATTGAATGGGTTTGTTAAACTTCCACAATATTTAAAAATCATCCTACTGAGGTTAATCCTTAACTTACTTCTTTATACATCATCAACTTCAAGGAAGAAAAAAAAGTAGTTTCGCTGCTTAAGTAGAAATCTTTAACAAAAAAATATTGTACAAGAATACATTTACAGCTTTTTTAACAAAGCTACATCTGACTACATGAATACATACTGTAGAGTCATCAGTAGTATGAAAATAATGGGAATACGAATGCTGTAGAAAAGGACAAATATGAGAAGTTTGAACTACAATATATTCTGCAGGAGTTTCTCAGGGGTGGTGAATCTCATTTCTCTTTTTACCAGTTATTTATCATATTCTTGGATTACTACCATACATGCATTGATCAGTACTCTCAAGTATTTCATTATACATCAACACCAACCTGCTAATTTCCACTAGACTGTAAACAAAGAACTTTTAATTTATTGATTTGTCTTATGACTAAGATGACGAGATGGTAGAAAGGTACAGCAGCATTCAAAGCTTATTTTGAAGGGGAGGGAGTGGGAAGGAAACTGTGAGAACACAAATTTTTAATTGATGCAAAAGTATTTGGCTGAACACTGCATTATATATTCCTGAAGCCTGTGCTAACACATGCCTGCCTTTGCAGAATTTCATGTGATCCTTATGAAATGCTTAATATCTATTACACAAGTAAATAAATAAAACCAGCACTTTGTGAGGAATAGAAAAAAAATGTATTGTTTTATACAAAATGAGGCCCAGTGTAACATATAATTGCCAGCAAACTTACCAGTCGTCTCCTCTCCTCTTCAACAGCAATTAGAAGTCGAGCAAACTCTTTCAGTGACTGGCCTGAAAACAAACAAACAAAGAATATCCTTGTCAAAATTACATTTTAAGGCCAGATGAGTCCATTATCTGAATTGAAGTTGTAGTGAGAAGATACTGTTCTTGTATAGTACTTCATTGAAATCAGTAGCCATTAAATGTTGCACAGAGTGAAGCTAACAGCAGGTCAATAGCATGTTAAAAAACAAAAAGCCCAAATCTTAAGAGTCATGTGTATTAAAATAGTACTTTTGTTAACAGAATATGGATCTGATTTTTCTGGAAGGTGTAAAGGTCAGCCTCGAAACAAAGAATTCTATAATCTGTCACAAAATTTGCTTTCACACACTAGCAGCAGAAACTGCAAAGGAAAATACTGAGTTTCTCATACCAAAGTGCAGCAACACATTTTTGCAAGAACTAAAAAAACATTGAGGTGAAAATTTGAAAGTCAACATTTTAGAAGAAATACATTACTTATGCCAACTGTTTACATGTAGGCTGCTCTTTGCCTTTATGTTTTACAAGGACAAGCTTTCAGGTGATGAGAACAGATGATTGATTTATAAGCTTTGAGTTCTGCTACAAGTATGAGAGTCTTTGCTCAAAACTGTCTTCAAATATAAGTCAGAGGGCTATAATGTCAATGGAAACATAATAAAAGTATCAAGCTATAAAACAGAGCAAGAAAGGGGGAAGCATTAAAAAAAAAATCTTAAGGCCTCATTCTCATGCAAGCAAGAGGTGCAAATCTCTCTAAAAGAATGTATCTCTTCATTTATATTACTTTCTCAAGGGCATATGGGTTATTCAGAATTCAGCATCACAGTTCCACAGACAAAAATGCCAAAGAGGAATGATGTGAAATGAAGAGAGCCATGCAGCAATTTCACTTTCATCTAATGCACATGGTGGTATCTGCTGCCAATGACAGGATGCCGTATTTCATTGTTTAAAGCTCTGATCTCAGAATGAAGATTCATAAATCCCACAGCTTCTCACAACAAACTTGAGACAATCTAAGTAATCTTCTAAAGAAGAAAAAACTAGGAAACAAAACTTGTAGAATTTCTCAAAAGAACAGGCTTGAAAAAAGAAAAATCTTCACATTTAACCAGTACACACTGCTGAGGGTATGTGAACAGATCTCTTGTCCTCTTAACTATTTTTCCATCTTAAGCATTTTTACAAAATGTGTTGCACCTTGAAGAGGTCACCCTTGCATTCTTCTTGATCTCTTTTTACTTTTAGAACAGAAGAACACTATTTTGTTCCAATTTCTTCTACAAGACCTTACATTGTCTATTTTTTTTCAACAGTAATGCTATACCTGACCTGCAGGTCAATTTTTTCCTTCTTATTACTCGTGACCTCTTTGTTAGTCCAAGTACACTAAGTAAGTTAAAAGTCCATCCAGTTGGATCTTGAGGCCTTTTCTTTAATACTTTTCCCTGAGAACACAAACACCAGAAAACTTTGCCACCTTTTAAAAGAAATGTCAGGCCTCTTGCATGAACTCCTTCTGAACTCCTTGACTCAGTCAAGCTTATCAGCCAAGTCTTTTGGTAACTTTCAGTTACTTACCAGCTCAGCCTTTAATAGAGTTAGATCAGTATCAAGAACTCAGTTTGGTATTATTCACGGCATTAACTCTAAGAGATTGAGTCAGTTCAAAATATCCTATCTGACAAAATCATGTAAAGAAACAGATTACGAACTCACTAAGACACTTGATAAGAAATCATTTGAGTGTTAAATTTGAGAGTATTTGTGTACCCATTACAAAACCTTTAAAACTATGCAAACAATGAGCCAAACACACATGTCCAACTATATTCTATCACACTGACATCCCACAAAATTAAAAAAAAAAACCAACTACCTTTGTTTGTAGAAAACTGGACAGAGACACTCCTTGAACATGTAACAGAGTGATTCTTTGTCCACTATTAAAAAAAGCAACTGATCTTTTCAAATAAACTAGCCAAATACATTGTTTGAATTTTATTACCTATTCAAGGAATTAGGATGCACCTCAGAACCTACACTCTTCAGCAGCACTAAGACAAATAATTTCCCTGATCCTAGAGATACCTTCACTCACCTTTCTATCAATACTGAGTACACCTCCACTGACCACAGCCCAACACCCACAGTCATCCTTTTTGCATCTGTCACTGCCCATGAAGCCAAGAAGCATCCTTTCCCAGCTCAGCAGGTGCATGGGGAGAACAAGTATATTGTGTATAACGAAGGATGCACACCCAGTACACAGATGGAGCTCACAACATGGATACCTCTGGTGATTCCCCTGGTTCTTTTGCCATTACAATGGCATTGCATGATAAAAAAGGCTTTACTAGTGTCAGCTCTCCTACAATACCGTTGAGCATTGCAGTACTTCTGAAACTTTCATGTTATCACATCTTCCCAGACAAGCCCCACTCAGTCTATCTTCACAAAAACTCAAGGTCTGTCCCCAGAGAACTTTGTCTGTGCTGGAAGCAGCAGTGGAAGGCGGTAAAGGCAAGACAGCCTTTGATCCTCTTTTTTTCCAGTGTACACTTCCTCCTTTTTCTTCCCTTCTTTTCCCTTAGAACCCTTTGGTTGCAGACAGGTGTCAGATCTGCCTGAGGTAGGCAGATGGAGGAATACTGCGGTAGGTTGATCCTGGCTAGATGCCAGGTACCCACAAAAGCCAATCTATAACTCCCACTCCTCATTTGGACAGAGGATGAGAGAGAATATAATGAAAGGTTCATGGGTCAAGATAAGGATGGGACGGTCACTTAGCAATTACTGTCACACACAAAACAGATTGGATTTAGGGAAATTGGTTTAATTCACCCTTCTCTGATTTGTTTGGTAATAATGAGAAATAAAATTAAATCTTAGAACACCCTCCCCTCACACCTCCCTTCTTCCTAGGCTCAACTTTACCTCCTTCCCGGCAGTAGCACAGCAGGCTGGGGAATGGGCACTGTGGTCAGTTCATTATGTGTTGTCTCTGCTACTCCTTCCTACTCAGGAGGAAGACTCCTCTCACGTCCCCAGCTCCAGAGTGGCATCCACAGAGTGCTTCAGGAACAGTCTACTACAGTGTTGGTCCTCGCTATGGGGTCACAAGTTCTGCTTGCAAGCATGCCCTTGCATGGACTTCTCTCTCCATGGGTACACAGGTCCTCCCTTTGGGCACATCTGTCTGCTCCAGTGTGGGGCCCTGGGGACTGCAGGTGCAGATCTGCTCCAAAGTCAGCCTCCACAGGCTGTGGGGGGACAGCCTGCCTCAGTATGATCCAGGGCCTGGAGCACATCCTCCTGATTCCTCACTTGCCTTAGTGTTTGCACTAACGTTCTCACAGGAGATTTTCTGCCCTTCTTAAATATGTTATCACAAAGGCACTACCCCCATCGCTGATGGGCACAGCCTCAGCCAGCAATGAGTCTGTCTTGGAGCTGGTTGGCATTGGTTCCAAAGGACATAAGGGATGTTTTTAACAGCTTCTCACAGAAACCAGCTTGTAATCCCTGCTACCAAAACCTTGCCACACAAACCCAAGACAGATAACAAGTGCAGAGCTCACCACGAGGAATCCACCCCCCAGGGGACAGCTCACCCACAGAGCTGCCAGACACCTGTGGAGAGCCAGGCAGAGGTATCATTCCCTCCACAACACAGGCCCCGTCTTGGGACTTCAGCAGCCACCCAAGGCACAGGCTAAGCCACACCTAACTCTGGATTCCCACCTCTCAAGGGGGAAGCAGACAAGTATTTCAACACTAATGATCTGGGGTGCCTTTGCACAGTTAAAATTCAGAAGATCTAAAGATCAGAACCGTTTGTGTCAGATAAGGGCCACTGCTGTCTGTCAGTAAGGCCAAGAACTACCTACAAGCCTCACAGCCTCTTAGTTACACTGTGACATTTTCATTTCCTTTTCTCTCCTTTTTAATCAGAATAGATAGAGCAGAATTAAAGTGAGCTCCATAAATAGAAAAGGAGGTGGAAGAAGAAGAGTCAAGTAATTTACAAGAGGAAATGTCACAGAAACGTGATGATAAGAAAAAAAAAATCTGAAAACACACCAATAATATCAAGTGCAATATGTAATCTAACTTACATTAGATATGAAGGCATTTTTAATTATATTTAAAAAGCATTACTCTTACTCAAGGGCCACTAAGTAAATCGAAGTGCTGCCTTAATACTTTATTCCAAGTAATTAGGAGATACTTGCTTACAAAATCTAAAGCATTTTACTGTCTGCTTTTTATTTAAGGGCTATTCAAAGGACTTGTAAGATGGGCTTGGTGTCAGGATGGAAATGATGCCTGTGAAAAGCAAAGCCCAACAAGTAAAAACAATTGTAGAGGTACCCGCCTGTACACTTGTGGTCTCATTAATTACAACTGAAACAGATTGCCAGCTGTTTTCTCTGGAATTTTCCCAACCCAGCAGTAATCTGCTGCAAAATTTCCCTTGTTCAGGAGAAATAGTTCCCATTACTTTATTTAAACAAACAAACAAACCAAAGCAAAAACAGAATAATTTTTTTTTAAAATTAAAATTCTTTTAATTAATTTGTTTCAAAAGGAAGCAAACTAACAGTACCAACAGCTTAAAACTGTAATGGTGCAGATGAATATCTTTTTTTTCCAAAAGATGCATGTGTACCATTTAGGTTTTTAAACCTATCAATGCAGCCATACATTAGGTACAGGCCCACAAACAGCTATATGTGCGCAGTCAAAAGAGAATTTAAGCATAATGTAGTATTAATGAATGAGGGAGAAATTAAAAAAGGATAAACATTTTTTCTGAATTGTATAATATACCTATAAAAATATACCTCGTTTATGTTCCAGAATTCTGGTTTACTGCACTAAAAATCAAGCCAGTATTTCAGAGGAAACAAACAAACAAAAAAATCACGCATTTTCTGTACTCATAAATTTTATGCTTTTGTTACATACCTGTGTAGAGAATGTGGTACCTTACAACAGCATGCCTATGGATATCACTGAAGGTAGTCTATCAACAGTCAGCTTAATACTAAAAAGCACAGTGTTGCACTGTACTACTAAATGTTACATACAGTAGGTATGATGACATTTATTATTTAATGAGAAAACGAGAACAATATGTATGAAACCCTAGAAGTAGCTTTATATGACCAATACGGTATTTAAAGACAAAGCCAAGCTTGGAAGGTAATATTCAATCTAAGACAGAACGGGAAGTTAATAGAATGAAAGGCAGAATAAAAATAAATGTTCTTGTCTGTGCAATGGACTGTAAGCTTAATGCTTTCTGCAGTTACACATGCTGCCTTAATAATGTATATGCAATTTTTAAATATTCTAAAATACACTAAAACAACACTTTAACCAGATGCCAACAGTATCTTCAGATACGTGAATGCCAGCATGTAATAAATATAGATACAGAAATATATCATTTGCTTTTACAACATCTTGCTGTGTAAGATGTGAAAACGTGCAAGTCTGCTAGTAATTTCCTTATATCTTCCTGATCTGACTGGGGAAGTGCCAGGACTGTACTGTACGTTGCTCCCAAAACACTTTGGCAGGAAGGTCAGTCAAGTACATTCTCTCTCTAGAACTGGTCTTACCCAGCATAGACATGCTATAGCAGGCTCTGAATTCATGCTTGAGCACGAACGTCAACTTAAGGCTCCAAGGGAGTTTTTCCTAGTAAGTAATACATTACAGAATCAGAATTCAAGGCAAACCTCAGGCCCATAAGGAAATCTCCCAAGGATTAACACTTGTTTATGACACTTCAGTGAAAAAGCAAAATAAATGTAGGATCTATGAGTGCTGGGAAAAGAGACTTTCTCTTCCAAGTCTAAATACGCAAATAAATATGTTATTAAATAGTTACAAATTTATAGATGTATTTCTAGTTATTCCATTTGAATGACTAGCATATTTAACTGACATCATCTACCTGGACCTGAGTAAGGCATTTGACTCTGTCCCACATGACATCCTGGCCACCAAGCTGGAAAAACATGGACTGGATGAGTGGAGCACTCGCTGGGTAAGGAATTGGCTGGATGGTCGCACACAGAGAGTGGTGATCAAGGGCACAATGTCCACCTGGAGACCAGTGACAAGTGGTGTCCCTCAGGGGTCAGTGCTGGGACCAGTGCTGTTTAACATCTTAGTGACATGGACAGAGGAATTGAGTGCAACTTCAGCAAGTCTGCAGATGACACCAAGCTGTGTGGCACAGTTGACTTGCTAGAGGGCAGGGATGCCATCCAGAGGGACCTGGAGAGGCTGGAGAGGTGGGCCCAGGCCAACCTCATGACATTCAACAAGGCCAAGTGTAAGGTCCTGCACCTGGGTAGGCACAATCCCAAGCACAAAGACAGGCTGGGTGGTGAATGGCTGGAGAGCAGCCCTGAGGAAAAGGACCTGGGGGTCTGGGTTGATGAAAAGCTCCAGATGAGCCTGCAGTNTCTCAAGCAGTTAAAACACACAATATCAAATAAAATGTCCATCCTTCTTTCTGTAGCTTTTAGTCATATTGAAAAAGTACAGGGGTGTGGAGGGGTTGCGGGAGACACAGGACAAGAGAAACAGTCAATGGTTTTCTGATCAAACAGAAGAAAGGGGAAAAAAAAAATCACACATTTCTGATTAATAGTGACAGGCCATGAGTATCTGGATAAAAAAGAAGAAAGTTGTTTTCTCAGTACTTTCTGCCTAACAAGAACTATGGATGTCGCAAAAGCCACATACACCTGTAGTGTGTATCCAAAGGTAACTAGACTGGAGGTCTCAGTATGTCACCACTATGATTAGTTTTCAACATGCTAAAATGTAAATCCAAAGGACTGTCTTTTAATAAGTTTTCCAAAGCCTCCCCATTTTCTTTCAACATGTTGGCTGTGAATTTAAATACAGGTTTATGTTATACACCACAGATTTCCTTTACCATTGTAACAACCTGGACAGATGTGTTAACAATTTTTTTATTCTTTTTTTTCTTTTTGACTGAGTAAAGCCTATAAAACATTGAAAGTGTAAAATTGTCTACGGGTTTAAATGGAATTAAGTCTGGCCTGAAATAAACAAGCTGCACAATCACCACCTTGGCGTGCAAACAGATTTAACAAAAAATGCTGACTGGGTTTGAGTGCCACTGTAATACAGTAAAAATAAATAAAGAATGGCAGTGTAAGAGAACTGCAACATATTTCTACACAGAATGGTATTTATTTTTTTAAGCAGACTTTCAGAAAAGCAATATTTGGACAAGCATGTCTTCTAAGTCTGCCTAATTATTGCTGATGTTTTCATTTTTTGTTGGTTACTGCTATTTCTTCTGCCACTTCTACCCTAGGTCCACTTCCCTCACTTTCCAAGTGGCAACATTTTTGGAGAAACTTTAGTTTGGAAGGTTGAGCTCAGTATCATAACTTTTACTGGGAAAGCAGAAAAGACAAGACAACAAGGGGAGAGGACTGAAGGATTTGAAACCATTCTTTTTCTTACCAACTTCATTCTCTTCTGGGTTTCATTTCCAAACTGTTACAGGAGATAGAGTAACTGATTTCTTTCATTTAGGTAATATTCCTTAGTTATTTATGTAAATTCCAGTTTGTAAATTAAGACTATGTCAGATGTCCTTTAACTTTGAGTATTGGCAAAAGACAAATTATGTTAGAAGATTCTAGTGCACAAGAAGTTAGAATAGCAAGATAATGGTTTGTTTCTTCATGGGGTTTCAAAGTCATTTAAATTTGTAAAATTAATATTGGATGAGCTGTCTTATCTTCCATTTGGTTTCTCCTACTTCTCTAATCTGGGTATCAGATTTTATGGATCTATAATAAAGACTCCATGCAAAGACTCCTTTAATCTATGTTTACACTCACCACAGCCTACATAATGACAAGGAAAAAAGGTATTAGTATCTTCCTGTAACACAACAAAATATCCTTGTAGCAGTAAAAGACACAGGCTGAAGTAAAAATTCAAATGAACAGGATTTAAAGTATCATGGAAATACCTCAGCAGACACACTCAAATCAACAGCAGATTCTGCCAGCAGACAGTGGTTTAAATTCACAACTGCAATAACCACAAATTTCCTTGAAGACTTCCACCATGGGAAGATATACAAAGTAGAGGTAACTTTGTCTAGTCTGCACCATTCTTGTGATAAAGCCATACCTAGAGCAGACCAACTGAAGTAATTTTGGACTTAAGAAATGACACTGTTTGATCCATAATTAATCTGGTAAGTAAACTCCCCAAGGGTTTAATACAATACTTCTTTATCAATTACTGCTGTGATCTTTCATATTTAGAAGCAATTTTTACCTAATCAGGGCATTGCAATTTCAACTGATGAACTGAAGATTTTTTTTTTTTAAATTGAAAATCTCATCCAATTTCAAAAGATGGTTTATCCTGACTTAGCACAGACATGACAATAAGAAAATAAAATAGTAACTACTGCTGTAAGAATTAGGTCCTCCCAGGGATTGCAGTTTACAGTGGTAATTTTGTTTCTCATGGCAATTCCTAACCCTGAACTGTGGAGAAAAGTATTTCACCCTTTTTTAAATTTAATTCTTGAAAATAAATTCACATTTGCCAAACAAAGCCATTATACATCAGGAAGGAAAAGCATGATAAGAGACAAAAAGGCACAGAGATGAAAGATGCCTGGTTTAACATATCTGCAAATGAAGTGCACAAATGTCAAAGCAGAAAAATGACAAAATAAAAACTTTGGTGCTCAAATTTATGCTTCAAGGACTACATATAATTCTCCCAATATAATCACATCTTACACTATATACTGACAAGCAGGAAACTTCATCAGAGCACAGCTACCAAAATCCGTGTACGTAAAAGTAAACACACAAAACCCAAAGCTTTACTTATGTGAGTTAAAGCACTGTAAACTCAGAGTAAATGCAGTAGTACTTCGTCCATCGCATCATTATTTGGAGCTCTTTTCAGTGTTAGAATCATAGAATACAATCATAGAATTGCTTATGTTGGAAATGACCTTTAAGACCAAGTTCAATTGTTAACCTAGCACTGCCAAGTCTAATATTAAACCATGTCACCAGAGGGCAGAGACATGGTAGTAAGTTCTGCAAATTCCCCATGAAGTCTAAATCAGCAAGGAACCTACCACAGATTCAGTAACAGTCTCCCAGTTTGGTGCCCCTATTTGGTTTTTAGGGTGTGTTTCTCATTAACAAATCTTTAAAATCTATTAAGGTTGGAAAAGATCTCTAACACTACCAGGTTCAGCTGTCAACACAACACCACTATGCCCACTAAATAACGTCCTGAAGTCCCATGTCTATATGGTTTCTTTTACACCTCCAGGGATGGTGACTCCATCACTTCCCTGGGCAGCCTATTCCAACACTTGACTACTTTCAGTGGAGACTTCTTTCCTAATATCCTTAGCCCTTCCACTGCTAGCCACATACCAGGCACAAGCATTTGCCCTGACCAGTCTTCTGGGTTTTGTCACACTATAAATGTAGGACAAACCATCAGGAGAGGCCAGATAGTTCCACAGTAACAATGCAACCTCCTATCTGAGCACAATACATGTGTCTCGAAGTGCAGATGAATATAAGAAGCACACAAAGCAACAACTTAAGATTTAAGCTTAATAAAAGCCCAAAGCTTTGCAAGATGTGTTTGCAAGTGTTGCATAATATATACATACCATATTTAGGCAACAGGAATTTTAACTCAGAAGTATTTTCATCTTGCAAAACCTAACGAGTGAATATAGTAAGGTTTTTACCTAAACATATGTAAAGTATAAAATGTAAGGCTACTAGTGGAAGTAACAACCCTTTTCCCCAATACAGGATTTTTTTGGTAACAAACCTCTGCCAGCATAACCACCCGAACCTAGTTATAAACAGTATTACGCTGAAAAATTCTTTCCTATAAAAAAAGTAACAATTGTTTCACAAATATTTAAACAAAGGTAAGGCTTGTAGGAAAGTTAAAACATGCTTTGAACCAGGACATTTACACTTCACACTCCACTCCTTCTTACCAGAAATATACAAGAAAAGCTTCGTGTTTATACAAAAATGAAGATGACTTACAAGAAGTCAGGTTATCTGGAATTTCCATATCCACTGTCACCACTTGCCAAACACAATACACAGAGACATAACCTCGAGACACGCAATGCTACACAATTTAAGCAAATCCAATTACTTGACTTAATATCAGTAAATTGCCATGCCTTACTCATGCAGAACCTCACAAGCAAACATGAGTAGAAAATTTAAAATGGATCAAACAAGGGCAAATCATTTATCCTAGAGTTCTAAAAGATTTTTAAAGCTTATAATGGCTGTTGATCCCACACTATGTTAGTAGAAACAAAAACAAATCCACCCCAACTATTCAAATACCACTGTCATGCTTTTAATATTTTATTAAAAACCCAGCTGCAATTTAGCTATCCTTGTGTCAGTGTTCTGCTCTGACTACAAAGCAGCAAATATTTTGAGAATGCATCATTCAATTTGGAAAGTGTATGCCTTCTGCACACGAATTATTCAACACTAGAATTTTTCAACACAATACTAGCAGAGCTGTGGCAGAAGTAGGCCATTCTAGTCTATAGCACCTTGCCTATATTGTGGTATGCTGAAGTGACGGCAGAAACTTAAAATCATCTAAGTGAACTTTTCCATTTTGTTTGGAAAATGGGACTGAATGGATCTCTCAGTTACTTCCTCTCATAGAGCATTATATGCAAACCCTTCTACAAATTAGTAAATAGGTTTCCTTGTCTCTCCCCTTCTATACTTCTGTGAAGAAGTGAAGGCTTTTGTGACTCGTCACAACCAATATTCTGTTTTCATCATGTTCTCACAGAATAAAGAGGTAACGATTTTAGACAAATGGTCATTAAGAACTACTGCATCACTGCAAAATAGGGTTTAAAATTATTGTATGTGACAGAAATCAGCCTGTTTCCATCTGATAAAGACACATGAACAGCAGTGGTGGGGCTGAGATACATAGCTCCACAGCTCAGGAAGGTGTAGGGAAATATTCAGCACATTTTTTTTTTTTTTGGGACAGCATATATGAAGTGATCTTAGAGTGCTTCTGAAGACCTACTTTGAAATCTAGCAGTTGAATTGACACCCATTGAAACTAACAGCATAACTCCCTATACTGTAGAAGTCTGTTTAATCCAATTGTTACTTTAACTAAATTATCTATTGACCTTTGACTTTAACAGATCAAACTTTTCCAGAGCTGACTCATATCCACAGCCTGTCAGAGGAAGAACAGCTTTAAAAACCATGGAACATTCAGAAATAGGTAAGATCAAAGGTGGATTCTGGATAGAAAGAATCTGTGATTTAACCTCTCCTGCTTTCCTTTGCCTCCTACCCCCTCTATCTCACCAGAAAGAATCAGAATATAAATTGGCTATGAATACAAAACCTTTCATCCCAAGAAAAGAATTCTACTTCATACTTAAGGACTTTGAACAGGTAAATAACAACAAAATGTGGTACGTAACCAATGGGCAACGTATTAAGCTGCAAAAGTAGTATTCAATCTAGCATTCCATAAACAAAGGAGTTAGAAGTAATTTTGTCTACGTTGTAGGCTTGCCAATCTTTGATTCTTCAGAGGCACATTCGTATTTTAAATGAAAGGAAAAAAACCTGGTATCTCAATCTTTCCAGCTGTACAAACCTTATTTGTGTGTGGCTCTTTGTGGGTGCTGAAACAGAGGAAGTTAAAAGGAAAAACAATGTGTCCAGAATGCAGCTGAAAACCATTAATATTGTTTTTCTGATTTGAAAGCTTCAGTGTGTTTATCAGTGAAACATTTTAATTGGGAAAAATATCACCACATACATCAACAAATGATAGCTTGTCATAATCGCTTTGTTGAATTTAGACCTACAAAGGAATCAAGGGACTTTCCATGCTTAAAACTCTAATCTATACCAAGGATTTTGAATTCAGACACTACAAAACCTTAATTTTGTTTGCTCAGACTTGAGGATAAAGATCTCAAAGGTCAGCTGACTAAACCACTATCTGTTTTAGAAAACAAGTCACTATTGCTCAAAAAGTATACTAACTTGACAATTCTAAACTGTAATGCCATTTTTACCAGACATTTATTATATACAGTAATAGTACACACCATGTATTTTCAAACCAACCCTGTAAAGCAATTCTCTAGTTCTCAGACTGTCCTTTCACAGGCATTCATACTTCCACTGAGATGCTCAACTCCAGAAATAACAAAGCTAAGCAATGAAGGAAGGAACTAGAGATATTTTGATGGTGTGGAATGAGAATAGTAATGCATATACAAAAGTCCAGAAGATGAAACTAATGAGATTAAATTAATGAGAGACAGAACAGATACTTTGTCTTAATCCTGAGTGGCACAGGCCTGCCTACTTAGCTGTTTGGATCAACTATTGACTCATTTAATGCACCTGGACAACCAAAGTTATTGCTACCCACTGCCTGGCTCAGCACCTTTCCGTAAAATGCATGAACTCTAAGGCAAGTGTCAGCCTGAGACAGCAGTTTGTAGTTGTCCTGGTTCAGATGGGAGGGACCAGTTGAAACAGCCTGTTGAATCCACCGATAAGTATTCAATACCATACTAATGTCATGTCAGCTTTATAATGCAAGTGCTGGCTTGCGCAAAGGATAATGAGGCTTGGAGTTCATTTCCAGGGGGGCTTTCTTCCTGTGTCCACTTTGGGGTGTTGGTCTCTTCTGTTTTGATGCCCGCTGGCTTGCTTGCTGCCCCTTTCTATTTGCTGGCTTATTTACTGATTGTCTTTTGCTGGCTTGGCTTGTTTTGCTCCTTTATATGGTATGGTACATTGTATTATTTTTATTAAACTCTGCTTATCTCAGTCCACAGGGCTTTTGGTTCTTATCTGGGGTTTTTGGTTTGTTTTTTTTTCATATTGCTCCCAATTGTGTGAGTCAGACTTGTTAGAGTTGGTTGTCTTAAACCAAGACAGTAGTCCAATGTAATTAAATGAACTAGTAGATTCCCTTAGCACACCAGGATATAAACTGCAGTGACTCAGGATATCTCCTGCTTCACATTCAGCTGCTCCTGCTGAGAGGTATCTGGACAAAAAAGTCCTGAGGCCTGTATTGTTGATTTTATTTTACCTTTTCCTACTACACAAATAAAGGCCTATTGCAACATTATTTTATTTCCTTCTTTGTCAGCCTCCTTTGACCTTCCACAGCAAGGACAAGAGATCTGGGGCCGGACCAACAGAATGCAACCTTCTCTTTCTGGTTGAGATGCTGTTTTGAAGGCCCTATGAGATCCTAGCATAAAAATCACTCTTTTCCTGGAGCCAAGAAAATATAGCATTCCAGAAAGGGGCAGCATTTGTTTAAATATGCAAGAGGGATTAAAATAATAATAATAATGGTAAGAACAGATTTAACAGATTTTAAACAAATACTTTAGGCATTTCACACCCTGATTGTGCTGAGTTCCTCCCATGATTTGTTACTGTTTAACTTTTGTAGATAAAAATAACTCAATAGGAATACCAAAGAACTCCATCCTGTGATTCAAATCTTACTAGTAGTTTACTCACAGTTGCTTTGAAGGTCACCTAAAAAGTTAATCTTAAAATTAATTCTTGTAACTGGAAGAAGAAGAGCTGGCAAACATAGGCAGGTAATTACCATGGAGAAATAGCATACAATCTTTCTATGCAAATCCATGCTGTCACAAATAGATTTCTATGCTAATTCAGGACTCAACCCTTCCCCACCCATCTGAAAAAAAAATGCTTTTTGTAAATACTCTTGTCTCTAATATGTTCCACAAGGTCAGCAAACTGAAGCGCTGCAAAAGTTATTGGGATGATGTCTATGCCAAAACAAAACAAAACAAAACAAAAAATCCACCCCCAGATGTCTACTTTCAAGGTGCTTTGGATAAGGTAGCAGCAGACCTGAGTAGCTGGAATTCACTTTAGACTTATTTAGTATTTGGAAATTCCATTCTAAAAACTGATTACGAATGTGAATTCAGTGCAAAGCAGGTAGAGTATGAACCCTAAAAAGAACTGGAACATCAAAGCTAACCTCGAGTGACTAAGGAGATGACCTGCAAGATATGCAGGTGATTCAGAGTGCAGGTTGTTCAATGGCGTTTAACAAACAATTCAAAAACAACCAGGCAAATTCAAGAAGTCACTGCCAATCACAAACAGCAGAAATACAGTGCCTTGAAGTCGTGATTAGTCTGACAGCTACTTTCTGAGGTTCCAGATTAGCCTCTGAGCAGCTCCAAAAGAGAGTCTCCTAACTTGGAGACTGAGATCTCCACAGATTCATTTGTTGAGATTTGCCTACACATGCATCAGGCAACCATAAAACTCCTACAGATTCTCTCTTGGATTTGTTGTTGTTTCCATTTTAATAGAGCTTTACATGTGCAGTTTGTAATGCTAAAAAAACAAAACAAAACCAAACCTAAGCCATCACCAAACCAACCAACAAAAAAAAAAAAACCCAAACAGAAGAAAGGAGCTTGGCATCCTTTAATGCCAATTAACCTTTTACAGCATTTCAACATTTTAAGAGACGGGGGTGGTAAACTTTGGTTTGTTTCACCACCACCCCACCCCACCCCATCCCACTCTCCTTGATTGTGTGGTTTCATACAAAAACAAAGACAGATCTATTTGCTGTTTGTCCTCTGGTAGGTTCTCCAAGAGGACAAAGCAGCTATCCTCTAAAGCACTGTCCATGTGGTTGCCCAGCATAGAGAAAAAAATAACACTGAACTTCAGGTATCCTTGGTCAACTTAATCAAAAGAACCTTAAGAACATGCCAGTGAACTCCAACAAACAACTACTATTAAAGGATTGGGTTTTTTAATTTGTTTGGGTTTTTTTCCTCTATTTTTGTTGTTGCTGGTTGGTTGGTTTTAGTCAGCTCTCTTTCCTTTTTCTTTTTTCATAAAGGTGTTTCCCCATAGTACATTTTAGTTGATTTTTTGAAGTTCAGCTTGAAACTAATTGCTGAATACAACAGAATTGCCTAATATGAGTTAACAATCCTGTAGATGGTTAGTTGTTAGAAATTTTAACATTCCCAGGAGCAACTTGAAGTGTTAAGTCAACAGAGATCACCCAAGCCACAACTGTTAGCAGCAAGATGAGAATTCAGTTCCCACAAGGAAAGATCCCACATTTAAGAATTTCTGTGGCTCAATTAATATTTGAGCCTTGTGGCTCAATTAATATTTTCAGAGATCACCACAATCCTATTAGATTCCTCAATCAAAGATTTGATGCTACCTGTAACATCACTCTTAATATAATTCTCTTCAGAAAAACACAAAAAATTCAAAAGCAACAGTGACAGAGTGAAACACACATGACTCTTTCAATGTTTTTTTTCTAAACAGCACACACTAGTAACAGATATCAAAGTAAAATATAAGAAAGTAATTTTGCCTTGGTTTCTTTTAATTCTGAAGAGCATGATCTTACACTCCTGATACTAAATCTCACTGATCTGTACTTAGCCCTAACACAAAATAGACAAAACTTTTAAAAGAAACAAGACAGAATTCCACTGCATTAAATAATGTTTATTATTTTCATCTTTATCAGCCACAATTCAAATAATACAAACAGAAAAGGATAAAACCAGGGAGATAGCAGGGGAAGAGTCTGGTAACATAAGTTACAAAATAATAGGAAAGGAGGAGCTAGGGAGGCTTTTTCTTTGCTAATTTTATGTTTGCACAGCATACAGTGTGGAAAAAGACATTTGTTCACTGAAATATAATTTGTGTAGCATACTACATTATCTATAATGTTTGAAACATGTAAAAAGCATGTATCTATTTTGCACAAAATTCTCACTAGGTACAACCAGTGACTTGACCTCCTTTGCATTCATTTGCTGTCAATTTAAAATTATTAAATCTTTGTGCAAAATACTAATTGCAAAGGGGGCTGTCAGTAATTGTGCATGAGGTGATATCTCTGAAAGAGTGAACAGCAAAGTGCTGCCAAATCTTGGTTCTTTCAGGCTAGGGAAAGCACAGTTGTCAGTAAATGAAGAAGCAACACCCTCTCCTTAGGATCTCCTTAAACCATCATTACTATGCCTTTTTAGAATTGATTCACTGTCATTCATTGGGTTTGTTTTAAAGATGCCACTTTCTGCATAACTTTTCAAGGTAAAAAAAATAGTAATTACAGCTTGCCTGAACCACATGCAACTGGAGCTAACATCCTACTATCAAATATTACATCACTATGACATATTATGGCCTTTGCATTGCTGCAGATCACATTGCCACACTCATTTCAAAACAGAAGAAGAGACAACACTGGCAATTGTTGCCATTGCTAGCTGTTTGTTTTTTAATAAGAAAAGCTAGCAGAGCTGGGGAACACTCTTTCCCAAACTCAATTTGCTGACAAATATCTGAAAAAGCTTTTTATAGCATGAATCCTTTGATGTTTGTGGTTTGAGAGAAAAAAAATAAAAAGTCTGCTTATTCACAAAAATAAAGGAAATAGCTTCCAATCAGCACACAAAATGTCTGACTCTACACCAAGCAAGTTATAACTGAAAGTGGGTAGGCTATGTATATAAATCTGTAACTCACAATGACATGGAAAAATTATCTAAAACACATTGTATAGGCATAAAGAGATGTAGATTTTTTTTTTTTTTGGTCAAAGAAAACTCAACATTTGTAAAATATGCAAGATACGAGTATATATAAGTAAAAATTAGAAATCAAAGATAGCATTTAAAAGAAAATAAAACCAAATGAATCACTGGATTAAACAATATATTAATTATAATAAATAGGATCATAGTTCTTTTTATGCTGAGCAAGGTTATGAAAATCAGCATTTAAAAGAAATAAAATCAACAAATAAATCACAAATAAATAAAGTAAATAAATAATAAAGTAAACAAATAAATAAAGTAAATAAATAAATATAGTAATTATAATAAATATGATCATAGTTCTTTTTATGCTGAGTGTGTCATGGAGCTTAACTAAAACTACCTCTTATGTATTCTATATACTTAATAGGCTTATTAGAATTGGTGACTTGTAGGCAGCATCTAAAAAAGGCACAAGTTACAGGAAATGCAAATAAAAATGAATGCTGTTATTAGAGCTCATGATGGCAAAAACAGCAAAAAAATGAACTTAGCAACTGAGGAGAGATAGTCAACTTCCAAGAAGTTCATGGAACTATCAATTTAGATCCAAATACTTATTATCAGCATGGAGAAAAACAAAAGTAAATCACTCATATTTTAGATTTTTTTTTTTTACAGAAATAACCACACCCAAACAGAAGCCATCTTATTCTGAGGCTGAATTTCCATCACTAACATGGATTAGGGTGGATTTCCAATGCCAAATTTGAAATAAATATGTTTTTAAATCTTCAGAATACAGTCCCTCTATTAAGCCCCATGTACACAGTGGTTTTGTACAGAACTTATCAAGGCACAAGCATCACTGCAAACTGAAGTAAAAACTTCCAGTGGCCTGCACAGCTGTAGATATTCTTTTAAAAAACGGTGAAGGCAGAAGGAGGCACAGAGAACAGGATTCATCTATACAAAGTTTTCTTTGATGATAAGCAAACATCTAGCTTGTTGGGGCATGTTAAAAGATATGGATAAATTCTAGGTCACCGCTCTGGGGAGATCAAAAATTGAGCCATACCCTATAAAAGCACACAGTATGATTCAAGCTCTGCTAGACTTGAATTTGATTCCTGTCAGTTTACCTTTTACTCTTATAAGCTTCTTTGATGTACGTGACAATCCATCAGGCAATGGGTGCCTTAGAAGCTAGAAATCCTTTCTTTGAAGCTCCAAGTGAAATAAATCAGCTGTCAAGCTTCATGAACTCCATTTTTTTACTAAATAGTTTAAAATGCCTGTTTAATGTCCAAACAAGAAAATGTCTTTTCTTTGCTACATTTAGGTAATCAAACCTGTCTTTGTCCTTGGTCACCTCATTCTAAATGCAAAACCTTATGCATAAAAAAAAGTTATCAATAACTGAGATAATGTAGATTTAATTAAATGCATAAAATATGTGCAAGCTAACTTTAACATCCAAGAAATGAACACCAAAGAGCATATACACACCATTAATTTTTTTATCTCTGCCCAAGTTTGATCCACCTGAAGAACATATGCTATTTTATATCTCAGTAGAAGCAGCTCAGTGGTTTCACTCCCTTACTTCTGTATGTCAGTAAATTTTAACCTTCCCTCCTGCTCCCCTGCCAAAGGTTAGTAGAAGACAGTGATCAAATACCAGTCCTTCTTCACAACATCCTCCTAAGTATCACAATGTTCTAGGGTGAGGATGAGGCAAGCCTTGCCAGTGAAAGCAAGCATATCGTCTTTTGTCCTGTGATTTGTAACTCAGTCAGGAAAAGGGAAATACTAAAGGGTGAGGAGACTTGTAAATAGTAAAAGATACACTTGGAAAAGCCTAAATCTGAGTTTCCTCTCTGCATTACATAGATCTTTTTTTAAAAAACACTGATAAGTTCTGCATTCCCTCTTCTACTGCCAAAGTATGTATTTTTAGCAGCAATTACTCTTTAACAACCATCTTCCTTCCTCTCAGATGTTTTGGGAGTGACATGGGAGCCATGTGGCATGTAAAACTCGTGACAATGAATTTGGCCATTTCAAAACTGCATTATAATCCAAGTTTCTCACCAACAGGAGCTAGACCACTCCAGCTGCTGTACTACTGTCTAACAGCATCCCTGTAACTGTGGCAATGCTTTGCAGTAAAGAGTGGTTGAATTTCTGAAACTTGGACATTTTTCCAGGATTAATATAGTAAGAGAAGAACATTTTGATAATTAGCACTAAAGAGACTTAACATTCAAGATGAGCTGAGATGTTCGGTTCTGTGAACACAGAAGTTCTGGGTGTGCACAGAGGCAGAACATAAAGCTGCTAGTAAATTTTATTGGCAAAAGTTCAGACAACTATATACTTAGGAATGCACAAGTTGTAAAGGACATATTCCTAGGTTTAGACCCTTAAATACTTCCTGAGTCTTACTAGGCACTTAAGTGGGTTTTTTTTGCAAACCTGTGTTGTTGCATAGGAAACTTGTGTGCCTTTTAGTATCCCAATAAAAACTGGCTACAAATTAAAAATAGCAGTAGAACGTATAAGACTCACAATGGATTCAGTACTGCACAATGCTTTACTCTACAATGAACCAAGCTACGTCATGAAGATAGAGGTTTTTGACATGTAGTTTTAAAGTCTTGCATGATTTCTACTCATGGAAATTTTTCCACTTTTGTTACATGCTTCATTACAAAAAATAAAAGTCTGGATGGCTCCACTACGTTTGTGCTATCATATACTTCAGAAACTATAAATAGTTACTCACTGCAGCCAGAACACCGCAAGTACTTACCAATATTGATTTCATCATCAGTTTCAGCATCTCCAATACACTCAAACTGGAAATCTTGTAAAGACTGTGAAAATTTTTGCACTGCCATGGATAAATCTGAAATTCAAGAAAAAGGGGGGGAAAGGAAGAAAACCATTATTACTCCACTTATGACTTCACTAGACCAAGGTTTCACAAAGAATGAAACATTTTTTCTATTTACAAAGTTTCCTTTCTAGGATCTTATTTGGATAGTAACTTCGTTTCAAAAAGTCCTCATTACCATTTCTAAATGAAAGTACTTTAGCTATCCCAGAAACCTGCAGAACATTAGCACAGGTATTATGCTGAAAGCTGCTACACTTTTTGGAAAATAAGTATAAGAAATTAATGTCTAATGTTAAACTGCACATGTAAACAGAGGAGTTTAAGTGGTACAAGACTAATTTGCAGGTTAAAATAAATCTCACGACAGTTACAGTATTATCAAAAGAATTACATCCTAACTATACACTAAAACATTATACAGTACTACATAAAACTTTTTTAAAAGAAATTGAAAGGAAAAAAAACAAACCTACAAGTGCCTGCCAATCAATTAGATTGTCCAGGGATTACATGTTTTGAATGAATTGAACAGAGTGCACCTTTGAACCAAAGAAATGTCAAAACAATCCAAAATTCCCAGCCTAAAATTTCATTAGAATTGCACACGATAAAAAAAATCCAATCATCAACATACCCAAACACCAAACAATCTAATCAACAAAAAAAAAAAAACAAAACCAAAACCCCAACCCCAAAACCAAAAAACAAACAAACAAACAAAAAAAACCCAAAAAACACAAACAAACAAAAGACAAAATAAACAAAACCAAAAAACAATCCATCTCCAACCAACTTTAAGTACAGAATATCATTGGGTACTAATGGCAAATGAAGAAATAAATGTGGTAACAAATGTGACTCAGTGGTAACTCAGTGAAGACTTAAAAATGTTACCACTCCACATGAACACAAAGAACCAGCAACAATTCTTTTTTACCCTAGAGGAATGTATCTATGGTGTCTATTTTGAAGTTAAGGAAAACTGGCAATTAAGATTCCAGTATCTGGTAAATCTTGGTAGAAGTCTTAGTAATGATAAGTTATGAACAAAACCAAGTCATAAATTCTTTTTCTAAAGCATCATGTATTCATTTCCACCCTTGGGAATATTCAAAAGCCATCCTAACATGGTCCTGGGCAAAGGATTGTAGGTGTTTCTGCTTGAGCAGAGGGTTTCGATATGGCAATCTCAAGAGGTCTCTTCCAACCTCAGCTACTATGTGATTCTGTGACTTCCTTAATCTGCTACTAGTGGAAAGGCATAAATACTCCTACTCAGTGCTGGACACAAAATAAGACAGCTAACCTTTTTCCTGTCAGGGGAAAAAAAAAAAAAAAAAAAAAAGAGAAAAAAGGATAGCATAAAACTATAGTAATTGGCCTAATGTCCTAAAATCAAGACACGCACCCCAGGTGTCATTCAAATTTCAACAACATCCAACAGTAAGAATCATTCCACTATCTTAAATGAAATAATGGTGGAAAAGTCTTTCACACATTTCCAAATAAGAACTCAATAAGTAAGATAACTGTAGCTTATTGTTTCTTAATTAAAAGTAACCACTATGAAGTGACAGAATCACAATCAGGACCTTTTTTCCTATCCTTGTCTTTACTTAGTACCTGCTGCTTTTGTATTTTGCATGCAGCTATACAATAAATCAGCTCAACAGGAGAACTAACAGTCTTTACATAATACAGAGATGAATAGATTTTTTTTCCTTGTTTTTAATAAGGAATTCCGTATGTTTATCTGATGAATAACTAGTACGTAAAGAACTGGTTAAATAAATTCTGGGGAGCATTCTTTCCTCTTTTCTATGATATTTACTGAGGAGATATAGAATTACTGTGTTGCTACCAAGCAATTCCCATAGCGCTGTACATGAAGATTATATTATTAGATGTATTAACAAATTAGATCAGTATTTCCTACTGTTTGCATAGATAAAAACAGAATAAACCTTTATAAAGCTGAAGCACTTTTTTTAATGCAAATACAGCATCTTTGATACCTAGGTAACTGACTGTTCTACAGCTGTTGGAAAGATGTAAACTTGAATTTGTTTGCAGCAGGATGTTTTGAGCTTAAACGGAAGAAACGAAGTTTTATTGTTGACTCTTCCTCCAAGTTACCTGACTGAGTCCTAAACCCTTCTACAGAATTTCTGTGTACCAACTAATGCTCAAAGTAATAATATGGCCTTGAGGTGACTGAATGAAAAATATCTATATTGTAAGTACACTGAAAAGTAAAAAATAACTACCACAAACAAGAATGAAGATTTATTTCCTTTGGACAGTCTAATAGCTGCCCATGATAGGCAGCATCTCTGTGAATATGAAAGGAAATGAGGGAGCATGGACTCTCCCCTATCACTCTTCCACACGTGCAGGGCTCAGTGGAACAAATGTCAAGGGAAAGGAAAACAAATGATAAAAATATCTAAGGTGGAGCCTCCATTTTATATCCTGGATTAGTCATACACAGATACCAATCCCTCTTTCAGTGTCAGCAAATCAGTGTTATAGTTGCATGTTTTGAACCTGAAGGAGGCAATTAAACAACTTGGAAATAGAATGAAGAATATGGAAGAATATGGAAATAGTTAGAATGAAGAATATAGTTAAGAATTGCAGAGCTCATTAGATAACGATAAAAATCAACCAGAATGATACCACTTGGAGATTTTTGCCTCTACATGAGACCTATTTTATTATCTTGAAAATCCTGGAAGCTATCATGTTAAGGTTAAAGTCGCTGAGTGTAGAAAGGAATAAAATGAAGTTCCAAGGTCTGATGTTTCCTGTGATACTAATTTACAGGTTGCATACAAAACTAATTTTACCCGAAAATTAAAAAAAAAAAGCATATTATTCTACAGAAAATTCAAGCTTCCCTGACAGCTTCTTAGAGGCTGCAATAGGAGTTACTCTGCAAGAACTCGAAGCACAGTTGGACCACCACCAGTGAACCAAGTGGTGTAATCCGTTATATCTATTGATTTCTTTCTTAGGAGCATTATCACTTTAGTTGATTAAAAAATTCACCTATCCACAGAAAGGACAACTTGTGTAACAAACACAGTAAGCTCCTTTAAGAGATACTAAGATTCACAACTGAATTAAATCAGCAACTGCCTTCTTGGTCAAAAAGAGACAAATTATACCATGACCATCTTACCTTGCCTGCACAAAAATAAACATAAAAAAAGAAGAGAGATGGAACAGAGCTTATCCAGCTTTACAAGATGTCATTTATCCCTGTATATCCCAGAGTCTTAAATGTCACTGAGAGCATTCAAATACATCCTACTCATTCCAGATGTAGGAATGCAAATCGCCACACTCAACAAATCACCTTTATTATTTGCAAGCTCTGTAGCATTACGAAAGTCAATTTTATTTAGCTTCTAACATGCACATCTTATAGTCATGTCCCTCACATGAAGTAGGATATTTCATTTGGTCCAGGAGATAAATTCTCTTTAGTGTAGAGTCAACTGACCTTATTAAGTTACTACAAAAACCTTAGCATCTTTATTGACTAACATTACAAGTCTACAATCCAGGGAAACATGGCTTCTCAAAACTATCAATGATACCATAAACATTGTTGCCCCTGACCTTCTGCAAGTATTTGAGTAATCTCTCTAGATGCCAGTAAAAGAGTGAAAATATAGTCTGCTATCCCTTAGTTGCCAGAGCTGAACTTCTAACTGGCAACACAGTTAACATTTATTTTCTGACATTACTTGAAAGCACCCACCTACACCTTCTGCTTCATATTTTCTCCAGTTCCAAAGGAGGATTCAGTTCAGTTTAGCACTAAGGCATACAGACAAGAGTAGCCATCTACACCACAGTCAGCTAATATGTCACAGCTACTTACAGTCATTAGAATCAAGTCATCTGCCTAGCAAGTTGGTTTTGGTTTTTTTTTTGTTTTTTTTTTTTGTGGAGCTCTGACTTAGAGGAAGTACTAAAAGAGGCATACTACAGTGTGACCGGAAACAATAAAGGGATAATTGTAGCTTAACCACAAGAAAGCAATATAACTCCAGTATACAATCCCAAGCACAAATACAGACTGGGTGGTGAATGGCTGGGGAGCAGCCCTGAGGAAAAGGACCTGGGGGTCTGGGTTGATGGAAAGCTCAACATGAGCCTGCAGTGTGCGCATGCAGCCCNTGGAGACATACAATATCAATCATCAGTATCACAATGCTAATGAAAATAATTTTAAAAGTCATTCAAGAAAGTGGCAGAGGAGTCAGGAAATGTATTATTCTATTGCACTTCTTCCTGAGGTTTTATATTTTTGATCAGTCTGTCTAACACATTTCCCAATAAAAATATGGACAAAGTCTCCACATTGTCCTAGAAAACAGGTTTATTTAGAATCCTCCTTTTTGGAAAGTGAGTTAGTTTGAACTGTAATAAATTAACTAAGTTCAGAGAAGGCTGTACGTGCTGGATAAAGAATAAAACTATGATGCAGTCCTTCTGCATTACTAGAATTGTTCTTCAACGTTCTTGTCCTAAATTTATTAAACAAATCATAAAATAAATTCTTAGGTAGAGCCTTGAAGAGGTGGAGAAAACAATTATGTTGCAACAGAGTGATAAATCAATGCATGCCATTATCTGAGGAATGAGTATATTAGTTTTGGCACAGCCTTCACAATAAGGATCAAGTTCTATAGATGGAGAAACTTGACAAGATTTCTGTAACTTGGCAAGCACAGAGAATTTTTTTTTGGCTGGGGTGGTAAGGTGGTTGTTTGGTTTTGCCAGTATGGTGTCTGCAAGAATGGAAGAAAGCCCAAGCTTTTGACAGGAGTCAAACAAGCTCTAAAGCAGAAGCTATGCACTTGCAAAGGACCCATATCCCTATCCTAGTAACAGCCTGCAAGAAACTGTTCTCAAATTCATCAAAGCCAAAGTCTTTTTCTACTTGTTTACTTATAAGGATTACTTCATTAGCAAATGGAGTTCCAAAACCCAACACTTTTCCTGACTGATGTCAATCATGCTGGAAAAGCTTGGTATCATTCACTGGGTTAATAAAGAAAAACAGCAGTTGAAACCTAGTGAGAAGATTAAACATGCCTAAATGAACTTCTGAGCGCCAGCTGGAATGCAGTAAACAGGACTTCAAACAACAGATGATCTGTCTAAAATAGTAACAGCAACATATCTGGTTATCTGACACAAAGCTAGTTATTACTGTCTGGCTTCAAAGACAGCAGAAGTAAAGGGGTGATGGCTGAGCTGGCAGGATATTAGAGTAATTCTTCAGTCAGCTGAATTTTAGGGAAGTTGAAGACTGGGAAGGAGACCATATAAAGTCACCTTTGGTGTTGTAAATCTGTAGGCAGTTTGATTCCACTAGCAGATATGACTAGAGGCATTGCAGTGCCATGCTCAATGAGTTCCTTCATCTGGTCATGCATTGACATACAGGTTTATTAAAACCCAAGCTACTCAACAAAACTGAGCACTAAAGTGCTGTAATATATGAATAAAACACATCAGAAACTGAACAATATTGCCAGAGTACCTCGTGACCCATATGAGGCTCAGAGACAGCCTT